>JBBMKD010055236.1:0-89340 GCA_037834095.1 Argya squamiceps
AGCTTGTTGTCCACCAGGATCTCCAGGTCCTTCTCCACAGAGCAGCTCTCCAGCAGGTCAGCCCCCAGCCCGTGCTGATGCATGGAGTGGTTTCTCCCTAGGTGCAGGATCCTGCACTTTCCCCTGCTGAATGTCAGAAGTTTCCTCTCTGCCCATTTCTCCTGCCTGTTGAGGACCCTCTGAAGGGCTGCACAGCACGTGGGTGTCGGCCACTTCTCCCAGCTTAGAGTCATCAATGCTTGGGAGGAGGCATCTGCTTAGGAGGCATCTGCCCCTTCACTGAAGGTATTGATACTGGGCCCAATATTGCATTTTGACAGACACCTATAATCACAGGCCTCCAACTCTCCCCTGTGCCACTGATTACCAGCCTTTGATATCTACCATTCAGCCAGTTCTCCATCCATCTCATTTTCATCATCAGGATGATTTTTTTTTCACAGCATTTTTGCTAGAAATATTTTACTACTTATGTAGGGTTATCTGTCCATACTCTTTCATGGTGTGCCAAAGGTAAATAGCAGAATCACACATTTTGCATTTCAAGTGATGGTATAATCTCTACACCTGTCATGAACTTTGGATAATTTCCAACAAGGCTGCTTGGATCTGCTCTTTTAGTTTGACTCCTCGTGCTATGGTTAGTATAAAAATACATGGCCACTCAGAGTGATGCATCTGGTAGATGTCAAGGAATTGGTGGATACTTTTTCTGTGTCAACTCCGCCTAGCTGAGAGATACAACTGAGGGTCAGCACCTAATTTCACAAAACAGGCATTTAACTTCCACTTTCATGGCTCACATTCAGAAAAAGAGAGTAAAATTTTTCCTCTTCTGGCTACCTTGTCTGAAATTAACTGAAGTTTCTGTGAACAAATCTTTCCACTAGCAACATTATTCTGCTACCCATATGTCTGCCAAAGTACTCCTAGATGTGCTTAAAAGTTGATTGTTTCAAGTGCCAAAAGCCAGGCTACCCAATATATGCTTAAACTGTACAAGGAGTAACCAATTCAGTTTCAAGCTGAAATCCTGTCAGCTGAAAGCTTTGCAGACCACAGTGGGAACAATCAGGCTAGGGCTCACATTTTCCTGTCCTAGGGTCCTGGTGGCAAATGGATTTTGCTGTGCAGGACTCCAGTGTCAAATATCTGATCCCAAATTTTTCCCAGTATCTTTTGCCTGTCCAGAAAATGTCACTACAGCAACCTGCAACCTGCTCTGTAGATGGCACTTTCTCCTGTTCTCCTGTTTCACCAGAAGAAAAGCACCTGTGCCAGAGATGGACTCCAGAGTCCAGTGATGACAGGGGCTATTCCCTGAAAATGCAGGAAACTTGCTGCTTACCTCTGTGCTATGTTTAGTTGTCCATTATTCAACAGTTTTGCAATTATTATCTTGGTGCTTAGTGCAGAAGGTTTTTCAGATTTCTTACAAGGTTCCTAAAATGCTCACTTGGATATTGAGAGCTCAGGGTACCTCCTGGAAATGTTCACAGACAGCAAGGATATATTACAGGCAAAATTTATGCTATTTTGTTGGTCTTCTAGTCATTCACAGGTGTGTTTTGGGAAGAGATTACCATGAAGAGTAAAAAATAAAAAAATAACCAGTTTTTACTGTAGCTCTGCTTATAACTTATATGGGATGGTGGCATAAAAGGTACGATTTTTCTTGCAGGCAGATTATGAAATAAAGAATATTTCAATTATAGTTTAAAATGGAATCCTTTCTTATTCTGCAGTGCTTATATCATTTTCATTCATGTGTTCTTATTGCACTGACAGACATGGCAAGTTAAAGTATTGATTGTTGTGCCATCATGTCCTTGAGGCTAGGAACATTTCATTTATGTAAATCCTTCTGTGGGTATTCTTTTGACATTATTTTTCTTCATCTCTATATTTTTTGTTGCTATTGGTGTTGAGGAAGTGTTTGCATTGCATTATGGCAAAGGAAAAATATAATTACCATGCAGAGGAAATAAGACCCCTCTGCCACAAAACAGGTTTTGTGGATGTTCAAAACATTATTGAAATCTGCATTTATGAGTGCATCAAATATTAAGCTGATTAAGCTGATTGAGCTGAACAACATCCTACACATTAGCAGGTTATCTGTGGGTGATTCTGCTCTTTTTGCATCTATTTAATAAGTATTGGCAAGAAAGGAGAAAGTATAGTAAAAAAACATATAAGTTAAATGAACTGTTTGCACTACTTTGCTGCATAGGTTCACAAATGGCTCCTTCTCCTTTGCCAGCTATGGAGTGTCACTGTCAATGTTACTTATGTCTGCAGGCATTTCAGCCTTTTGCACTTGCATTTCTTTTAAGTTTAATATTAACTATGACTTCTTTGAATGTGTTCATTATGCCAAGTGTAAATTTTTTTCTCAAATTTAAATTCTTCATATGTATATGCTGACCTCTAGCCTTCCTGGAATTATAAATATACATATGTATATGTATGTATATAAGGGAGAACCATAAATCTTAAGACCTGGAATTTTTAGGTGATGGCTTAAAAATATCGTGGGGATGGAATATTTAATTTACTTTTTGCTTTCAATTGTTATAACTAAAAATGCATTCTTACAAATGCTAGAACTTCATAATTGACGATATTTGCTCCCCATTAAATGATATGAGGCATTTTATTTCTACCTCTGCAAAAGGTTCAGTGTGGTTTTCTGCATTTAGCCCATACTGACAGCACAACTTTTCTCTTGGCATAAAAATATATTCTCCCTCCTCAACAGGATTCTTGATTTATTTGATGTCTTTTATTTCTGATTTCTTTTTAAGCTTTGTTTTTTTTTAAGTTTGTCTTTTGGGAGATAAAATTCTTCTTCCCTGGAGTACCTCTGTCTTCATGTGATTCTTGTGAATGAGATTTGGCGTTGCAATTGTGGATTTTACCAGGTGATTGTAGTTTATTGTCACCCACATTCACAGGTTTGTGCATCAATACTTTAAAGAAGCAAGATTTCTTACAGAGAGCACAATGACAAAAAAGTAAACAGATTATTTTTGTTTAATTATGTAATGTGTAATTTATACAGTAAGAATTTTAATTTTAAATATTTAACTTATTTCTTGATTCTCTAAACTGATGTTCTCTTCCTTCTGCCCCCACATTTCTTTTATGTATTCCTGGCTGGATACCACTGTTATTAGTCTCATCTTCAAAATAATTTATTCCGTGAACCATTCAACACAAAGATTAGTTTTAAAGGTGTGCACTTTCTTTCAGAATAAAAGAGTTAAAGTGTTTCTTTCAGACAAAACCATGATTTTGGAAGTTAAAGCAGTAATGCCATGCAAGCAGTCCTGAAGGAGTAAAGCACGAGAGTCCAATGAAAAACTTCTGTACAGAGCATATAAATGTTCACAGGAGATGTTTGTCTGAATGGCATGGTTATCTGGAACCATCAAAATTAATGCTTGTGAGAACTGCAAAACTTTCTCAAGAATACTCTGTTTAAAAAATCTTAGTAAATGGGACTGAAAATTTTGTACAGGCTATAGAGTGTTCAGAAGTGGTCTCTGTTATTGACAAGGCAGTGCCAGCTTGGACAATTCTGAATACTAGATTTAACGGTGAAAGATAACAGACTCTGCTAGATTTGGTGGTGATGGAAAGTTTTGGAATCTAGGAGTCAATCATTTTAATACGCAACTGGCTTCTCCTGTACAGGTCTTCATACTACATGAAAGAACTCCTGTGAATGAGCTGTGAATCTCTTTGTTCCATACATTTTCCAACGGCACCAGTGCTATAAATCCCCACAAAAATCTGCATCAAACTGGCTGGCCCCACTTTCCTCACAGGTAGTTACATGTTTGCTAGGGAAGTAGGCAATGAAACCTCTGTACCCTTGACCTGGGCAGGCATGTTTGGTGACACAGAGAAAGCACGTCTCTTTCTTCATGTGTGTCTGGTCAGTCAAAGTCTTTTATTTTCATAATCTCCTTCTATGAAATAAAATTTTGCCATGTTTCGTTGTAGTAAATATACTCCATAATAAAATTACTTATGTAGGAACTCACATTTTTGTTGCACAGATTAGTACCTAAATATAGCTTTTTCTGTCAGTAAAGTATAAACAGGAAAAAAAAGAAACAAATAGCATGTGCAATAAACCAATCTCATAAAAATTTATTCATTTGGATAAAAAGTTTAAGGTGTCCATAAAGCCATATACTTAAACAGCCCAATTTCTAGCAATAAAAAAGCTAGTGGAGGTTAGCTATAAAGCCTATATATTCTCAGAGGCAGAGAAAAGTGAAAGAATAAACCTTGAATGTTTTAGAAGGTCTGTCTAAGTCAGAGGTGGCTACCTTAGCTAGTGGTGGCTAGTACATCACATACAGAAAAGGACACAGATCACGTGGTTCTAGAGATAATGACATATTGTCAGACATGATCTATTTTGTATCAGTGAATGCATGGACATTTTTCCTTTAGATATAATTTTTTTAAGATAATGTAAACCTCTCTGAAGAGGAGTGCAATTACACAGTGCAGACAAAAGAAACCTATTGTGAGGAATACACATATCCTGCCTTGCTCTGTGCAAGGTTTAGGCTCCCAAGATAATTTCTCATACAGCTGGTCCTCTCTTTAGGTTAATGGCATCGGGTTTTTTTTGTTTTGTTTTTAAGTAAAATAAAATTATTAATGGTTGAAAAGATGTTTAAGATCACTGAGTTGAGTTTTCTTCTGTTGGTTTGCTGAGGTCTAGAGAGAAACATAAAGAAACCTAACCCTTCCACCAGAAAATCAGCAAAAACGTAAGACATGAAACACACTGTTTATCAGACCTCAAGGTATCTTTAGCTCAATAGAGAGGACTCTTTCCATAATGGCTAATTTGCATATAAATAACTCCGAAATTTAATTTCTCCATCATATAAAAGGGAGACTAACGAGAAAAAGCTATGTGTTTAGGGGTTTTGTCTTACATGGAATTTATTTATGTGAACTGTGAGTACTTCTCCACATCCTTACTCTTATTTTGACCATGATTGTTTGTTCACAGGAGCTTTTGCCTTTAAAAGATTGCCATCAACACTGTGGATAGTAAGAGCTAAAGATCCTTTATGTATGAGTCAGGTCTCAACACACACAGTGCTTAGCAATGCACCATGCTTGTCCACAGTGTGAGTTCTAAAGTAGGTGCTAACATGTCTGTGCATGGGACATATTTAGCTCCATTTGGAAGGTTCACATGATCCTTTTGTTCCATCACACTCCCAAAGTCGTTCTTGAATGTAAGTAACTGTGGACAGTGTTGTTTGTTCTCCTTTGGGTCACTTATTTTTATGCCAGACATTTTTCTCTTCTAAAGTCTATATCTCTAATATTGCTCAAATTTTGCCAGTCTCATTCTTGCTGTTACCACTGCGTATTCCTTAGTCATAAGCATGGGGCACTACATATTATAAGGAGCTATATTTAGAATGAATGTATAATCCAAAATACTGGGGTCACCAACATGCAAGAAGGCCATAGGTAAGACCTCACCAGCTTGTGCCATTTGGCAAGGTTTGATGATCAGAGGCACTGCTTTGTTTGCTGCAGCAGGGTTTGTGCTGTATGGGCCATGCTGTATTATCAAAGCTTTTTAGCAGTATATGAAAATGCACTCATAAAGAAGGTGAAAAAGTAAGGAATTTTTCTGTGCTGATAGAGAAAGGGAGGTGGCCAGGTGCAATACTATGTTTAATAACTTAAAATCTGGTTGGAGTGTGTCGAATTGCTCTTTATGGCCAGAGCCATCCTGGATTGGAGTGTATTGATAATTTGTAATTGTAAAGTTATTATTTAGTCATAATCTTATGCACCACATAGAACTATAAGCAATATGAGAATATAAATTAAAATAATAAAAGAACCCCTCTACTGCTGCTATCTGTCCTAGCTTTCTTACTTTCAAAAATCCTCAGTCCTAACATTTCTCTTGGGAGAGCAGGCTTCTTCTATTCAGCTTCTGTCAAGGACAACCTTATGGTATTTCGGTCAATGCTTCTGCCAAATCTCTCTGCTTTGCTTGCTAGTAATGTGTAAAAGCAGCTATGGTCTCTTCCTCTTGCATGGCCAGTTTATAGTACTGTAGGTATCATCTTTGTTGCTGCTCTTTGAGGACTGTTTCACAAGCTGGATTTTCAGCAGTCAAATCACTCAACACACAGTTCTGTTTATTGGATCATTATGCCTGCCCTATTTTTCATGCAATGTTAAACTGACTGACTTGGTTTATGTTGTGCTTCCAGATTTTTTACTTTTGTTTCCAGAGCACTATATTCATCAAGTCACTGTTTTTCTCTCAGCATTACAAAAGTTATAATTCAGTCCTTCAGACCTCCTACTAAGTTCACAGGGAACTATTATTTCCAAATTTTTAGAGATCTCTTTTTACTGCTACATTTTATAGTGGACTTTTCATAATCAGGACTTATCTAAATCTCAGTTTTCAGTGGGGGAATATGTGGAAAACAGCACTAACATCAAGAGAACTGTACCATGACTTGAATGAAAAGAAAGAAAGCAGTGGGATCAGGCAGTTCAAAAACAGCCTGAGAGGCAACATGGTGATAGAGGGGCTGGAGAAGAACACTTAATCTATTAAAATTCATGTTAAAGCTTTCAAAATGATAGTGAGACCTTGCAGTGAGGTCTTTCAGAACCTCAGGGTGATACTTTGCTTTTGTCCCTCATTGGGCTCCTTACACTTCTGCTACTGCTCTTTTTTCTTTTCCCTCTTTTTCTTGCACTTGTGTTTTCTGCACTTATCTTTCCTGTCCCAGATGGCCTACTCTTCTCCCCAAAAAACCTTTTGGCTGCCAGGTTCACATCTTTCAAATTCTTTCCTAAAACCTATTTCATCAGGGAATTTTCACTTTTTATCCAAGCCAGATGCCTTTCTTGCTCTGAATATTTTTTCCATATCTTTGCTTGTCTGTTTTAAGGCCTGCATATCTGGTAGTCGAGGATTATCAGTAATTTTCTTTCTTGAAACAGAATGAGAATTCCTTACAAATTCACTATTTTGACTGAAATAGCCTAAGGGTCCCTCTATCCTTCTGTTGCCATTCAAAAGCTTCCTCTCTGTTAAAAAACATATTGTGACAGAGGCAGGGAAGGGGCATGGATCACCTCAGTGATGGCAAGAAAATAACCCTAAGGAGCTCCGGTTTCTAGAGCTTGCTTTTCTGTGTGGTATGAAATAGCTTGAAGCAGATAGCTTTCCAATAAGACGGCAAAATCATGTTCTTGATCATACTTCCATGAGTATTAAATGTGTATCTTTAATAGTGTTAAGGAGATAGAAGCAGAGTTCACTTGGAAAAGAAATAGTCCCACTTATATCTGCTGGAATGTTGCTCTACATTATTTACCTAGATAGCCATTGCCTTCAACAACTATAGGAAAAACATCACAGTTTCAAAAATAAAATAAAAGTTTAATGACTGCTGCTGACCCTAGCAGTCAGTTTTCAGGGGTCTTGAAAAGACATGCAACAAGCTCATTACTCTTGTTAAATTTCATCTTCTGTGCTGACTACAATTTCACTAACATTATAAGCAGTATTTACGTAGAGATCAACTAGTGCTCTTCTTGTGTTTCATCCCAGTAAATTTCAAGGGTGCTGCTTTGGCACGTAACGGGAGTAACATGATAATGATTCAATCCCAGAAAGAAAGGGCCTCCTCCTTAATCACCTGTGTAATATTTGCAGAGTTTAAGTCCTCATTTATTCCCATTCAGATCACAAGTCATTATACCCATGTATGGATGTAATTCGAAGACATAGCAAAGATATTTCACCATCAGATGGAGACCTTAATGCTATGAACATAGCTACAAACACACCTAATTTTGAAAGGACATTTCTTTTACTACCAGACTGATTACTACTAACAGAGTGTGCATCTTTGACGGAAATCCACCCCTGACTTTTGAGTCAGTAAACTGGCAGCTGAGGAACAACTGGGACCATATTCTTTTTTCTGGCTTGGGCATCATCACTGTGATGAGGTAAGTCAAAGTGGACTATGAAATTTATTGAGCCCTTGTTTGCCTCTTTCAAACATATTTCAACTGTTTAAGGGAATGACACACGTATTGAATTCCTTAAACTTACTGAATGCCAAAGGTGTATCTCTTCACATTGGCATCTCCTGGGAACATCTTCAGTGTGTCATCAGATCAATCCAAATCTATACATGACTCTGATGAAAACTTGGGGTGTTAAACCTTGGTTGAATGACTGTCTTTGCCTCTCTCCCTTTCTCCCTCTCTCTTTCTCCTCCCTTGCCCCTGACATACATAATACACACATGAAAATGCTTCTCTGACTCAAGGCATTTGAAATATGGCAACTTCAAGTCACTACTAGATGTCACATTTTGATCACATTGAAAAAATGAAATTGACAGAAAAAGATCATTGCCAGCTTTCTTTTACCCATCACAACTGTCAAACAGGAACTAAAATACATATTTACAATATTGTTGGGAACACTATTAAAATATTTTAGACATTCTAAGGAGCAAACAAGGGTCCAGTTGATCCTTCTCCTATACCCCAGTATTATGCTGTGTTTTTCCTTTCCTTGTGTTATATTCCAAAGTTCTTTGCTTGGGCTTGCAGTCACAGGCACTGTGGGTAGGACTGGATTTGCAGTCTTGTGCTGCCAAAGGACACTGGGGAGAAGGGAACCAGCTGCCTACATAGCACACATTCAAGGAGAATTTGCTTTGGACTAGCCTTAGTCTGCCTCTAAGACCTGAATGGTTACAGTGGTTGGACAATACCAGAAACTTCTTGTGAGCCTGCAGGCTTAATGTCACCAAAAAGGAACCCTGTTTTGCTCCCTTGTACCCTTCTTCCAGGTAAAGAAGCTAAATTGGGAAGATCAGGAATATAATTTCAGAATCACTCTTCTGATTCAAGACAAAATGCAAATGTAGGCTTAATGTAATTTGGCTTATTTATCCTTCTTTGAGACTTCTATCTTGAATGTAAAAGCAGAATTTGGAAGGTAGAGATTTTTGAAGATCCACACCAACTCTACAAATGTCTTTTAATTTCTCTTAAAATATTAAATCCTTCACTGTATCGATGTTTTCACTAATACTATGTTCATTGCTACTTTTAAAAACTTTCAGATATTTTTGCTATTTTCTTGCAGGTTATTTTTTGAGATTTTTTTGTTGTTGTTTTTTTTGTTTTGACTTTCTTTGGTATTTACTTTTATTTCTATGCCGTCTTTTGTCTACTACCTCTGCAGAAAAATCTCTGCTAATTATTTCACAGTATACTATTGTTTTTGATTCACTCTTCCTTCTTTTCCCTTATTAGTCTTTTATTTGATTCGTATATGGGATCAGAATTCAATTTGTTTGAAAACTATATCTAATGAAGTTACTTTAGAGGCATGAATACAGGATTTGGAATGGATACCTTTCAAAAATAGATAATGTAGAGGCTGTGGAGAGAAATACCAATGCCACAAATTTTATGTTCAGTCCTTCATTGAAAAAGTCATTCTAAGAAGAGTTAAGAAAAAAGGAAGAAGTACTAGGTTTTGTAGGTGAATTTTAATATTTTTTAACATTATAGAGATTACATTCATATAGCATGATGAACAACTTTAATACTCCAAGCAATATATCTAGAGAAACATAGAAACATCTGCTAACTACTCTTAAGTGCTTTTGTTAAGGCCACAAAAAAAATGCAAGGAGAACTTGCCATCTAACACTTACAAGAGCACATAAATTCAAACTGTACTTGTAGAATATACTGAAGAAGGAAATTTTTCATAACACTACAGAGAACTGCAACTGCAAACAAGAGTAGATTTTTCTAGATATGAATTTTAAAATGAGTTAGCTGAACCAGACATTAAAGATTTCTTTTCATAATTAACCACATTAATTTTTTCTACGTTATTCCTTATATTGTTAATGTAAGAAGGTACCTCATACAGTCAGAAAGCAGAAAAGGTACTGAAACACTTGAACAACAGAACACTTTAGAATTCAGATAGCCTTTTCAGATTCATTTGAAGATGTTAATTTCTGCAACTCAAACAGAATTACGAGTTCTTTTGAGGGATTTTGATTGTGACAGTCTTAACTTCTGTGTATTCATGAAGTCCGTATTCTCCCCTAGATAAAAGAGAACCAAGAGCAACATTTATGCTAATGCTTTTTATATTAGTTTTGGATGGGATTTATATGAGTTCTGGATGGGATTTTCAGTGGTAGTGTGCAGTTGGCCAGATATATAACAAGTACACTGGACATATTTGGAAGACAGCAGTGCAGCTAGACTGCTGCTGGAAACCTTTTGGAAAGCTACAGCAATGGTCTCTTGAGAAAAATGGGAGAGAGTAGCTTTATTTCTGTGAGTGGTGTTTAGTTTAGAGTATTTCTAAACTGGATTTCTGTACCGCAGATCAGGAACATGTTAGATCTCCACAATTATGTCCAGCAAGTTATTTGTAAAGCTCTTCTGATGTCAAGAGCTTTCTCCAGAGTCAAAGAATAGGAACTTCATCTCCAGTAAATGAGGGAAAAAATGTTCCATGATGAAAACTCACAGACAGTGAAAAAGGGTTAAAATCTTTGACATATGATGAGCGTGTCTCACCTTTATGTTTTCAGTGATGAGATTAAGCTTGTTTGTGGTCCTAAATATTTCACATCCAATGTAGTTAAACTATTTAAACATAACTGCTTGCTCTATGGAGTATAATGTTAGAGAGTTCTTGCTGCTGTCTTATTAGATAGATATATAAGCAAAACAGAAATCTGTGCTCAGGATACTTGTGCTGGGTGAAAATGTTTACCGATTCCCTTCATTTTTAGAGAGGAATTTTATTGGTATATGAAATTCAGTAGTTTAATCAGTAATGGTGTTATCACTCCAAGAATTTTTCAGAGAATTTTATTCTGGGGATCATGGAAGTCAGTGGTTTAACATAACCACATCCTAATTTTTTTGGTGTAGGTTTTGCACACATATTTCTACTTCTCATAAAAATGGTTGTCACATCTTTGTAAATTTTCTCATGACAGATATCTATCTGGTGATGATTCTCTCCTTGACCTTAGTGAGAATATTCTATTGGTCTGATAATTGTGACTTTGAACCCAAAAACTTTGTTAGCAGGAAATATAATTTCCTTTGAAATGTACTGTTATAGGGAGCGTTTTTGATAGTCTTTTATTTGCAGCAAATAAATAAAAAAAAAATTTCTGAAAAAGACTTTTATTAAGAATTGATTATCTCCCAATTATTGGCACCCAACAAAGGCAAAGCTTTCTTTGATAAAATGGCTTAATCATTGAAGGGTTTCAATTTTCAGTTTTCTAAAGCTCTCAACAGTGGCTTGACAGTTTCCTTTAAAGTCAGTGGGAGCTTTGCCATCAGCAGCAGATTGTGTGCAGTGATGAGCAAGTATGAAAACACTAGCCTATATCTCTGAAGAAACTACATAAAAAGAAGGTCTGAAGTGTCTCACGTATACATATCTTTTTTAATCACTTCCATGGTACATTGGAAGTGTTATGTATTTACCTTAATAAGAAAAAGAAGGCTTACATGTACTGGTTTTTAGTCATTGCTTTAAAAATAGTTTGTTCTCATACATATGGCATTTTTAACAGAAAAGACAGGATATGATTCAAGCTGAAACTGGATTAAAACCTAGAAGTTTGAAAAAAATTGATTAGTTTATAATATTTGTATGCCATTCTGCTTCTATTCTGGGGAAAAAACAAAGGTCCAGAGACTGCAGAGGATTATTTTCACCACAATTTTGACCTAGCTGGCACATACTGTAAAAAAAATATTAGTTTCACAAAACTTTAAATGAAAAATCTTGCTTAAATCAAGATTTTTGATAGTCTTGTGTTTTTAAAACCTAGCATTTAAAGGGGATTTCACAAACTACCCCCAGATTCGCCTTCATGAAAATGACAGTTTCTCTATATATGCAAAAACTGTAAACCATAAACACAATGGTCAGTTTTGCTTACCAGTATACTGTGACCACAGTAGACTGCAAACTGGTCATATTGAAGAAGTGTGCATATAAGAATTTTTCTTATTTATTTTGTAGAGAAATTGCTGGTTGATGTTGCCTCTGACAACATGATGCCTCTAAGCACTTTAGAGACTAGTTTCACAAAATCTCAAAATGGACATCTCAGTTATGCATATATTTTAAGACGGGGTTTGGAATTTTGTTTTGAATTTCCTGTGAATCTACAATTTTAAAAGTATTTACTTACATTTCTCGTCCATTTCCTGACATCTTAAAACCTCCAAAGGGACACTGGGGAGAAAATGCACTATAGCAATTGACCCTGAAAGAATAGAAAAATTACTTTTAACAGTGTGAAACAATTTTTTTTTTTCACTTCTGAAATATCAGTGTTTTTCTGTCACCTCTAAAAAGCCTGTGGTGATAATTACAAACAGTATCTAAATTTGCAAAAATATATGTAGTTTGAAGTTCAGATAAATGAAGCATCAAAACCAACTACAGTTATTATCAGAGTACTAAAACACAGCAAGGGTCTTCAAGCAAAGAGACAGTTGCATCTTTCTGTGATCATTGCAAGAAAATTCCTAATTTGTACATAAGCTCTCTCACAAAAGATTATCCACAGACAATTGTTCTGCAGAAGGATATATCCACTCTTCTAGTAGATAAACTCAGGATAACTTCACTATATATTTAAGAAGTTTTGTTTGTTTTTACTCAGTTAAACTTTATTCTGTATTGTTGTTGAGAGCAACGACACAATAATAACTAAGAAAGGAATTTCACAGGTGAATTTTTAGGTATGAAGAATTTTGGCAGAATGCACATCCTATTTCCTAGCCAAGAAGCTCTTTTTGTCTTACAACCTTGTCAAATCAAATATTCTCTATTTTCATATCTTACATTCTATCCTCCTGCTAGTCTACTGGTTTCAACAAAAGAGATTCTGTTCATAGTTAAGGATTCCTAGACCACCAATCTTGTAAGAGGAAATCCCAAATATTCTACTTCTATTCTAAACTTTCTTCCATATAAAGAATACCCACTCTGAAGTCAAGATTGTTAACTTATTTTTGGAAAGCGTATGTTCTTAGATCACAGGACCTGGGCAGGAATTTGTGCTGGTTGCAAGCACTTTCAGATAAAATATAAATTGGACACAGGTTTTGCATTCAAGTAAAATTGGTTGTTCTCCTTCTGATGCATTGTAACAGCTGTAGGGAAATGCAGGTCTTTGTCAGTGATTGTCATTGGACCCTGCTATGCCTCCTGCTGAGCTTTCAATCTTTCATTTCTTAGCTTTTTCTTTTCCAGCTCCATAGAGGTTCCTCTTCTTTTCCATTGATCGAAACAGTTGGCCTTTTAGTAGTTCTCCGAGCTTGTATATCCTTTCTTTGTTCAATCACATTTTATCAATCTTTCCCATTACAGATGGGTGTTCTGCCCAGGCCAACAGCCACTAAATTTCAGATAATTAATTTCTTTACACAATACCGAAACGGATCTCATAAATTATCTATTGGGCTGTCCCCAAATTCTGAAGTAAAGGGCACTCTCACAGCATTTTCTTTTATTTCTTTTGCCTCTTAGAAGTAAATTTCCTTTTTTTGACTAAGTTTATGGGAAAATTGTATGAAGACTATCAAAAAGTAATTATTTAGTAACACATTAAATAGGAAACGTGGGAAAGATAAACAGAAGAGGCAATGGTCCACCTTTATAAAGATGACAAGGAATAAATATAAAAGAAGACCACCCAAAATACTGTGAATATGTCTTACAATTGACATATCCATTGACATCTGCAGATCTATAACAAGAATTTTAAAAAATGTTACTTACCATACTGTTCCAGCCTGAAGGGCAGCTGCAAATGTCAGTGCTTTATCAATGTCTTTGGTAAAAACTGCTGCTGCTAAGCCATAGGTGGTATTATTTGCCCTTTTGATAACTTCATCTATGGTTTTGAACTTCATGATTTGTTGAACAGGTCCAAATATCTATATCAAACACATGTAAACATATGAAGTGAACTAGAATAACTTACTATTTGAAGTAATTTATGTATTTTAAGTTTACTTCTGTCAGATAGGCTTATTCCCAAATTCATTCAGCCAAGAGTAAATAAAGTTCTAAAAAATACTATAAATTTGCATTAAGATTTTTGCAATATGAAGGAAGTCAAGATTACATATGGCAAATAGTTCATTTATTGTTAAAAATGAACAATGAAAAAAAATGATTAAAAGGCACCCATCATAAAGGTAGTTAACATGGTGTCACAGTGTGCTACCTATATATACTGGTTACCAGTTGATTTGGTTAATCATGTTTTCTGGACAAGCTTAATTTTTAAAGTCAAGAAAGACATTAAATTTTTCATTCACCTAAATTTACTATTTAACTTTTATCCCTGCAGGTAGCTGCAAAACTGAGAATGTACTCCAAGTGAAACAACTAATTCTCCTTTCCATATAGGTGTCAGGTAAGAGAATAACCCCTCAGGTTCAGCTCTCCTGCTACCATTGGTCAGAGTTCTCAGCCAGGGGTGCACATGCCTATCTCAGAACACCAGGACTCTGTAGGCTGGGGGGGCATTAAAATATCTAACTAATTCTATTTCAATAGACTGTGAGATTTCTACTTGACTGAGTTTTTAGTGCTGGTTTCTACCTAGAGTTGCAAGGATTGATTTCCATAGATCAGAAAACCATTGAACATTCTCCCAGTGTCCAAGTTGTGAGCCTCAAACTCAGACATTCGTTAAATTGTCTTGGCCATCCTTTACTTCTTTGCTCGTTATGCTGAAAATAACGTGAGGAGCAGTTCTTGTACTGCTGACCAAAGGGTAACAGAACTGTGAAAAAACCTTAACTCTGTTGTTTCCTACTTGATTCATAGTATGGTAGAAACAATCCAAATTCTGTCTCATACAGCTCTATCATGCTTTACAACCCTCTCCCCATCACAATTAATTCTGAATGCTCTGGTGTTCATTTTCCTCAGGCTGTTGACTCTTGCTGGATGTAGTAAGTATATTTAGCAGACTGCATCAGCTTTCTAGTATGAAGTAGTATAATGGACACCAATTGCAGGCCAATTGCATCGGTTATTAGATAAAATAGATGTAAAAAACCACAGCTAAAAGTTCATGACATGACTTTGAGTCTTTATGTACAGAGGCATGTCCCAAATGTCTCTGGTTCCTTCCAGACAATCACTGGTGCCCTAGCATTGTTATCTTAGTTGGGACAGTAGCAGATTCTTCAATAACATGTAGATACATCTACAAACTGATTTAAGTTAAATAAGCCCACAGAGGAAAAATGAAATGCCACCAACAAAATGCCTCTGGAAGCACAGTCCAACTAGCTTCTCATATTGCAAAATAGCTGCCTAGTGCATACAAGCTCCAAGTTAAGTGGCTCCTTAGAAAGTGTAAAACATTCACAGGTCATGCCTCTAAGGTTTGCATCTCTGTTACAGGTCGCTGTGACTCTGATATGTGAGACATGGACAGTGTGGAGCAATGCAAACCATCCAAACCTCAGTATTTATCTACTGCAGGAGCCCGTGTTGGCAGGGCAGCCTAACACTCCTCCTCCTCCTTGAGTAATCTGGTGAAATGGGCAGCAGAAAACAGCAAAAGAACTTTAAACACCACCAGGACAGAACAGCAGGTTTAATGGGAAAATTTTCGTATAGTCGTTTGACCTTCTAAATAGATATTTTGTACTGACATTTAAACAGGCAACTTCAAGTGAGAGAAGAGATTGCAGAAAATTTATTTACCTCCTCTTTGGCGATGCGCATATCGTCTGTAACATTAGAAAAAACTGTGGGCTGGATGAAGTAACCCTTGTCTCCCCATGGACCTCCTCCACATTCCAGCTTGGCTCCTTCTTTTTTCCCACTCTCAATTAGCTCCAGGATTTTTTTGAACTGCTCTTTATCAATCTAAATGAAAAGATATTTCAGGAAGGAAAACAACATACACTGATAATAGGTGGTCTTCTAGGTTATTAACCTAAACCTCTGTCCCTGTGAGCTGGAGCAAAATATGGCTTTTTCTCTAAGGCAATAGATCACAGTGAATAGACCTGATACAGGCTATCCATTTTGTTTCTAGAAAGAATTACTCAAAGCATAACAAGGACTCTGAAGAGAGACATTTAACGTAATTACCATCAAAGAAATGCAACTACACCCTATGATCACAATTTTCCATTAAATAGGATCATACCAGTTCTAAAAGGAGTAACTTTTCTAATCTGTAAAATAGTTAAGCTTTGGCTAAAGGTTGCTAAGGAGAAAAATAAGTCAAAAAAAGGCAAATTATGAGACTGGAGGAGAAAAAACTCTTAATGTTCATTCAAATATTTTCATTATTGCTTTTTTCACATGTTTAACTTCCTAAATTTTTTAGTAGGAGTGTATTTACATCTCACATTTAAATTGTAGCATGAAATTCAAACTCAGTAAAGCCACAATAATATGAGAGAGGATTTCTGTTAATTTTATATTAACTGTACACCAGACAAATGGAGTTTACTTTTTTGAATCTTCCTGCCCTTTGACTTTTAAATTTTTTCAGCTGAATTTATTATCTTTTATCAAAACATATTCCAGGATATCAAAACAATATTTTTAAATTTCCAAAATCTTGTGTGGCTTGGAGTGAATTTTTTTCAATTTACTGGCTGTCTTTTATTACTCAAAATGACTATGATAATCAATAAAGAATATGTTACTCTATCAAATGCATAGGAGTGGTTTTGTCTCCTACTTTTTCTTTGCCTCTACTGCAGTGTTTTTATTCCACTCTTTTATTCCATATCCTGTAGTGTAAGCTGATGTGGGAATAAGACTAAATAAGAACTATTGTAACAGTGCTCTGAAGTGACCTAGTGAGTTCAAAGCATTAGGATAGCAATACTTTTTAATGCTGCATTTTAACATTCCTTAGATGGGAAAGCTGTTGGTACAATCTTTTAACAAAAGGAGAAAAAAAATCTCTTGCATTTTAATTGTGTGATATTTTAAAACTCAGAGCAGCATAATAAAAGTCTAGTGCCTTTAAACTCTTATTCCTTCAAGCTAGTCACTTTTAGTGCCATTATCTGAACGAAAACTTAGCGAGTTCCAGCATGACATGGGTGATTGTACTTGCACTTTTACACATCTTGCATCGGAGCTTTCTCAAAGCATTTCAATTTTTATAAGTGTTCCTCTTCAATAATAAAAAGAACTGGAAACGAAAAGAGACCTTAGGCCTATGACACTGGCACAAACAACAATCACTCTGATTTCTTTGTCCATGTACTCCAGACTAACCTCTACAAGACTGTACTAAGCCTTGAAACAACCGCAACCATAGATTTAGAAAGACATTAAATTTTGATGTCATGAATTCGACATGAATTCTGAATTCATGTCCAGAATTATGCCGGAAACATGTAATATTACTCACTTGAGGGCCTTGCTGTACACCAGGCTTCAAAGGATCCCCAAGAGTATACTTCTTTGCTCTTTCAATGCTCCGCCGAACAAACTCATCATAAATAGGCTCCTCCACAAAAATCCTGGATCCTGCTATGCAACATTGTCCCTGATGATAGAACAGACCAATATGGGCAAATTCCACAGCAGCGTCCACTGCAAAGAAATGTAGAGTTTGTCAGATCATAAACCTGAATGGTCACATCATAAAATCTTTACTAACATTTGTCACCCATCTAATTTCCCTTTCTAGCACTTTTTATTTTTATGGCCCTTTAAAACACAGATATACAATTATTTACTTATGTCCAAGCGACCTTTCTCAAGAGCATCATGGTACACCTAGCTGAACACACATTCAGATATTCTATGGAAATGTAGATTTAACATTATTTGCCCTGTCAGGAGTACCAAGAAGAGTATTTGGACAGAAAGTTAATAAATCTCTTTAAGATCCTTCTATCTGCTTTTCATTCTGCATTCATGTTTCATTCGGATGATCATTAATTATATTAAGAATGAACAGGCTGTCAGAGGTCCATATCTATTCAGGAGCCATCAATTTTGGTGGCAATCTAACTTAAAATTATGGCAAGACCAGAAAATATTAAAAATTATTTCTTTTTTCAAAACATTAAAATAATTTATGGACAAAGAAATGGAAAAGTGCATTGGATTTGCAATAGTAATAGTTCAAATAATAAAACTGCTACTAACAGTCTGCATCTGCAAATATAATATTAGGACTTTTTCCTCCAAGTTCCAAAGTAACTCTCTTCAGATTGCTCTTCCCTGCTGCTTCTTTAATCAGTTTGCCAACCTAAAAGGAAAGGAGAGGAGAGCTTCATGTCAAAAAGCTTGCAATGACCTCTATAATACTTTTCTGATTCCCTCAAAAGTGAAAATCAGTTAAGAGACTTCTACTTTCCCAGTAATAAAATGAGAAAAATAAGTTAAAATAGAACAACTGAAAAGAGTCAGGGTGCAGGGGACTGGTACTCTATGAGCTGGGAATGTTTTCTAGAAGAGTTTCTGCCTATAGTGTTAACTGACAAAGATACATGGTGCTTTTTGGTTACTGCCACTCTACTTGCATTATCTCTAATCTAAAGCAGGCGCAGCTAACTGCTACACCAGTTACTCCTATTAGGTTAAAATTCCTTCGTTTTCTGCATGAGAAGGCTCTTTAATGCACAAAGTTTATGAGAAAATCTACACTGATTGCATGGACATTCTTCCTTGTTTCAATTTTTCTCAGATGACTGAAGAGGAGGAAATGGACACTGCAAGCTACAACCTCTACCCAGCTTTTTTCTACTGATGATGTGATTAAAAGAACTACTTGCTATGAATTGCCTGCAAAAGCTGTGAAGGAAAATTCTGCTTGTAGTTCTTATGGCTTTGGTTTCTAACTGCCTGTGTGCATCAGGCACACAGTTTGCCATTAGGTAAACTTCCTCCCTCTGCCAGCCTTTCTGCCATCATTGCTCTTTGCCATATTGCACTGCTAGAAGAGAACAGTCACCAAGCTCTAGAATACCAAGCTCATCTGCCTTTGGAGGGTCACTGGGCACTGGGAATTGTAGTTGTCACTGTCTATTGGGAACATCTGCGGGATATTTCGCAGATGTCTGGGTTTTGGGTTGTTTTCATTTCCCATTACTGCAGAGCTGAAGGTTTCTGAGAGTAAACATCGCTCTTGCACTCACTGTATACTGATCCCTGACATGAGGCAATGATATTTATCTTTGGAGTCTACATCCAAGAAGTTAAGAGACCATATGGCAGCTTTTCCATTTAGCATGCATGTAGACAGACAATATAACGAACTGTGTCAAGGGTGTAGCTAATCCTTAATCCTATATATAGCCTGCAATGAGAAATCTTCAATTATAGCACTCACAGTTCTTTGGAGTGAAGGATAGGGAAAATTAACAGTGACCTTCCTTTTTAAACAGATACGTACATATTCAAACACTCTTCTAAGACCACCCAGATGGTACTAAGTATCACTGAAATACCAAAAATCTGTCACCTCACCTAAACATGTGCAGACTGAAGAATGAGATTTCCTAGATACCTTCCTGTCATCCCATTGTTATTATAATTAAAGATAACAGAACTTCTTAAAAGAAGATGCAAACAATGTTAAGCAAAGGGTTTGGTTACAATGAGTAAGGCTTAAAACACCCTTGGTATACTAGAACCTATTGTATCTCATGGACTGCCTTTGTTTGAAGGGCTTTCCAGCAATACAAACATTGTTTAAATATGTTTAAAGTTAATAATAACCAACAAATCATTAAACAGACTTTGTTTAACACACCAGCAGGCATAAGAAAGATGAGAGTTAAAATAATTACACAGAATAAGTTAGACATTAAATCATGGCTGGGAATCAGAGGGGCACATTTCCTGCTTATATTTTCTTGCATTAATTATAGTACCTCTGTAGAGCCGGTGAAGGCTACTTTATCTATATCCATGTGGTGAGAAATTGCTGCTCCAGCAGTGGGTCCAAAGCCTGGCACAATATTCACTACTCCAGGTGGAAATCCTGCCTGAATTGGAAGAAACAATCTTGTAAATCTGGGGAAGGATAACAACTAAAAAAACTTGTCACACAGTCTTACTTCCCTTTTCAATTCTTCAGCCACCTTTTCTTAGCCATGTATTTATTATCAGCCCTAGAGTTCCAAAAGATTTCATTCTCACATGATTTACACCCTCTTTCTTTCACCTGTGTTTTAGGTTATTGAACTTCCTTTTTTTTTTCCCCAGAGAACATATTACTTTAGTTCTTTGCTATTGCCATTTCCAAAAAAATTTTTTTTTAATTTTCTCACTCAATTGTATAAAGAAATATTGCTTACTTTCATATCGTCTTCATTAAAGATGCTCAAATCAACATATGTGTTTGCTGGCTTCTGCCCTTTAATATCCATGCTAGATGAAATTAATTAATGATCTATTACTGAAATTCTGTTAAGAAAAATGATGGAACTCTGGATGTAGGTGGAAAGAACACTGAGCAACGTGACAGTTTACAGCAAAAAAAGGGCAGATCAGCTACCAAGCATGAAAAAGTAGACTGAGATATAAACAGTTTTAATATCTTGAAGATTTTTTATGCAAATAAGCTTCCGTTATGATTCAAAACAAATGTATTGTTTCCCATAAATCCTGTATTAAATATGTTCTATTCACAGCAAAATAGGTTATTTTCTTCAAGCAGCTTGTCAGGCAAACTCCAAGAATGTACAAAGAGTAGATGGAATTTTTGCTTGTTTATGAAGCAGCTGTACAATCTCAGTGACACTTGAGGAGCAAACATAGAATTAAAATATCAAATAGATTAATATCCTGCATTGTCACTTCCATAAGTCTCTTTATAGCACCAAACAGGACTTTGGAATTACATGTAGAAGCTCCATATTTTTTGGAAAATGGTGAATTTCAGGTGGTGAGTTGGAGCTCTTAAAACTCATGGCCTGCATCTGGGATACCAGGTTGTTACTTTTGTTCAAGCAACTTCTACTCCTTACAGTTTCATGCTCAGATACAGTCTGTCAATGCTTCCTATGCTCATTTAGTTTTTCAGATAAGTATTTACCCTGAAACTGATGAGACAATGAGGTTCTTTTCATTTGCTTCGCATTGTGTTTCTTAATTAATTTGTGTAGAAAAGTCTCACTTTGAGTATTTAATTTCCATGTTTGTTTTAGGAGCTCTTCCCTATATATTAGTAAGGAAGCCTTGTGAGTGCTATTAAGAAAAATAGTGAAGGTTACCAGAAGTGACTACATATATATATATATTTTAAAGTAGACAATTGGGAACTAGAAAGTTAAATTAGACCTGCAGATATTTTTACAAGTCTAAAGCATTTATTGAAGTAATCACTGGCAGGATTTTGGGCATCAATGTTTTTTTGATATTCTGGATACTTTTCACATTCCCACTTCTGAGCTTTCCTTTCAAGGAATCAGAAGAATATCAGAATCAAGAATATCAGAATAGGTATTTCATTAAATCATAATGGAATTGTGTTACTTCCCCTGTGAAGTTACTTTCTCCAGAGAAATACACTTTTAGATACATATTGTTAAAAATTAATAGAGAAGGTTTTGCTGATACTTTTTAAAGCTATTCCTCCTGCACTGTATTATCTAATAGCATTTACTGTGTGATGCAATAACAGCAGGACTTGGCTCCATTCTGGTAATCATTTAATTTCTGTGTAATATTAACACACAACCAGTCAGTATGCTCTGCTGAATCACTGTTTTAAAGCAATATTATAAAATGTGCCAAGTCATTGCCATTAAAACTCTGCAAGGTTACTGAACTGGTGATTATTGACATCTGTGCCAACCTTTGAAACATCTTAGATTGTACTTGTTGATTTTATTGGGAAGAAAGCTAAACTCTTTTACTGTTCTCTTTGGGTGTTTGCTGGACTGGGCACAATAGTTAGCTTTGGAGGCACTAACTTTCTAAAGAAACTGGCACACGCTTGCTCAGGAGCAAAAAGTGTCTTCTCACAGTTTGTGTCTGAAGAGAATTCACAGCAGCCAACAGCTTGATTTTACAGCTTCCTGTTAATAATAAACTTAGGTGGATGAAAACCTTGTTCAGTTAAAAAAAAAACAAACTGTACAAACAGGTTATTTTCTGTGATAACTATGTTAATATAGTCATTGCCACCTGCTTCCAAGTACTCTGCACTTGACTCCTTGTTTGCTTTTGACTTTGAAAAGTACTGTGTTTTCGTAATACAAATATATTTGCCAATGAATGGAGTTTACTAAACTGCTGTTGTGAGATTTCTTGTGTGTTTACTAGGCTGAAAGATATGCATGCTTTTGCCCTGGTTTGGTTTCACTGGTTTACAGCAAGGTGAGTTCCACAGTGCAAGGCCAGGCATCCAATGGACCTGTCTTATATTACCTTTGTGGCATTTCAGCTGCAGTATACTCTTACATTTTTGAGAGGGGCAAAAAACTCTGTTGTTGGTGACTTACCTCTTTAATTAAGGATCCCATGTAAAGGGCACTGAGTGGAGTTTGTTCTGCTGGTTTGACAACCACTGTGTTCCCACAACAAAGGGCAGGGGCAATCTTCCAGATGAACATAACCAATGGGAAATTCCACTGAAAGACAGACAAGAAAGTATATCCTATTTCTAATACATCTCCAAAATACCTCAGCCTTTTCTATTACAAATTTTCAACTGGCTGGCTGAACTTTTTGTTGAAGTCCTTTCAGAATGAAGAGGTTTTGAAACAGAATTGGCAAGCCATATAAAACAAAGCCTCAGCTCAATAGACACCTTTTAGAAATGGGGAAAAGGCAGTTAAGAGTTACCTATTATGTCAGAAAGGAGGAATACACATGCAACACTTCTTTTTTTCTCTCCTTGTCTCCTTTCAGAATCACCCCAGCCCCCAAAATAATGGGAGCACAAACAATATAAATTGAGGGATTACAGGGTTTCCTGCATTATTAATTGTTAAAGTAGAACTGAATAAGTGAAAGAAAGTGGAAATGGTGAGCTACCAAAAATGGTTTGCAACATGCACATAGTCCTCGCAATTTTGCTTTTACATAAACCTCCAGCTTGTTGTTTCATATTTAAATGGAGAGAAAATGAAGATATACTCAGAAATACTTAACATTTTATAAGGGAAATCAGTGTTTGAACTAACTGTGGCTTGTACTTCCAGTAGATAATTGTATTTTAAATGGTCACGTCTAGTGTTTCTAGGTCTTTAGGACAGCTTGACTGAGTGCTTTTATTGAAATGTCTTGTGTCTGACCTAAAAGAGGATCTAAACCAGCAGTTTCCCAAGTTCTCCTAGAGACTGGATTCAAATATATTCAAGCTATGTTCTCCAAATCAAAGTGGTTCTCTAAAGATTTTCAAAAAACTTAGAGACATCAGGAACATGAGTAGGACCCATATTTCTGAGCAGATCTTATAGACCAGATGACTCTTTCAGAATCTGTTGAGTTGTCACGCACGCCAGGTGAGGCTGCTCATAACTACCAAGTGTGAGAGGGTAGATGGATTGGGAGAGCCTTCTACATGCAACTATTTTCACAGACACCAACCAAAAAAATAATATCTATATAGACTTCACAAATAAATTTAGAACTTGATCTCCTCAAGGGTTTTGAATGATCAGACTCAGGTAGGCCTTTTGAAACTTCAGTTAAAAAGAGCAAGTTCAAATGTGGGAATTTAGATGTGCCAAACAGGAGCTTTGCTGGACACATTCTTTGTGTTGAAACTTGTACCATCATCATGGTGAATGAGTCTTAGCCATAAGCAAAGATCCAGCTGTCTGAATGCTGTACAGAGCAGAACAGATATTTTAGGTCTTAAAGTGCTTAATGTTTATAGGCTTATAGGCTTAAACATTATAGACTGTAAATATTACACTCTCCTTCATGTTTGTTTCTAATTCATTCAGTTTCAGCAAAACAATTCCATCTTTCAAATTATTTCATAAGTCAAACTTTCAAGATTTATTTTCTCTCCATAGACAAGGAGGAGAGGGACAAGGTTGGACCAAAGTGACTCATCACAAACTGATAAATCAGAATTACTGCATTCAGGATAGTCTCTATCTTTCAGGACCTGAAAATTTCTGATTAGTAGTTGTTCACAAATGCACTTGCATAGGCAAAATTTCAGAAGCATTTCCATTGGTAACAAGAAACATTTATGCTTACATAAATGGTTCAAACTTACAGGAATAATTTGGCCACACACCCCAATAGGCTCATGTCTTGTAAATGTAAAAAAGTTTCCATCTATGGGAAAAAGAAATAAATTAGACATTCAGACAAAGCATTTGTGAGGAGCAGTTAAATCAGAAATATGATAAAGTAGGGTACCACATGTAGCTGGATACAATTTTACTTATAAATGATATTTTCAAAATCTTAACTATGCAAAATCCATAAAGTACATCTGGATTCAATGTCTACTTTCTTCATAGCTCCAAGGTTTGATTTTTCCAGTCTGACTGTCTTTTTGCAGTGACAACCCTGCTTCTCAATATGGTATGCACACCAATAAGCATTTCTCATTTCTTTTTTCTTTTATCACCTTTTTTTTCTTTCAAAAACTTCTCTTTTAAATCCTAGGTACATATCAGACATTTTTTAATATTAGATCTTAGCTTAAATCAAATCCATTAAATATAAAATTCTCTTTGATTCAAATAAATATGTGTTCCATTAAACCTAGTATAGAGGTCTACATGAAGCAAAGAAGTTGGAAGTATTTATCGCTCCAGTTTTCCTTAATTCCTTCTTTATTATCTTTCCCTTAATTCCTTCTTTATTACGTTTTCCTTAATTCCTTATTTATTACCATTCTTTTCTTTGTCTTTCTGAGAGAAGGTAGCTAGAGAGACAATGTTTTCATAGAGCTGCTTAATGGGAAAAGGAATGGAATGAAATTTTAGCAAATGCTGTTTCCTCATTCCTATCTCTTAGTACTTTTCCTAGTACTGAATCAATCACTGAAGTAAATATTACTGCTTTGTTCTAATCTTTGCTCAACTATGTAGACACCCAGGTCTCCCTACTATAGTCTTGTATAACCTATACATTGCTATGCAAAAGTAGCCTACTTAATTTCTTAGATGTGCTTTTTTTTTTTTGTCCATAAACAATACTTGTTAGTAGTGCATTGAGCAAGAAATGTGAAGACTTACACTGAAGACTTAAGTGTTTAAACTGAGAACTATGACAAATCTTTAATGACCTATCTTAAAAAGTTCCTAAAATATTTTCTATTTGAGATATTTTCTGTGTTACACAACTTTTAGATTAGAGTCAGTTATTTATACCTTGTGTTGGCCTCAGTTCTTTAGTTTTGTTATCTCAGAGCTACTCACCCATTGGAACAGTACGCCCATGGATTTTATCAGCCCAACCTGCACAGTAGCGTAGAGTTTTGATACAGGCACCCAAATCCATTAGATAGGCCGTGGAAAAGAGCTTCCCACCATCAATGGTTTCCATTGTCTGCAGACAACAGCAATTAAAAAGATAATGTCAAATACTGATAATGGTCCTTTTGTTTGTGGTTTGTCCTTTAGCTTTTGGTGGTTCACTGAGAATTTCAGCTTCAGAACAAACAGTTAGATTAACTACCCTCTGAAGAACACATTTTGAAAAGTTGACTGCAGCAATTTACAGGTGAGAAATTTTCATGATGGTTTATCTATATTGAGCTATGCAGATAGAATGATCATGATGCATTTGTAATAGTAAGATTTACTCAAAAACATCTCTCCCATATGTTATCATCAGAGAGTTACACAGTTCTACTTTATGTTAAATATTTTGCAAGCACAATCAAGAGATCAGGCAGGAGAGTGCAAATAACGGATGCAAATAAAAGGAGTGGATTTCATAAAATATCAGCAATACTCAAATCTTGTAAAAAAAATCCTAAATACACCTTGAGTGTTTGATGTGCAAAGCAAAGATCTGTGTCATCTAAAACTCTAAAGTGAAAAAAATTCATTATGAAAAATAAACACTTATACAGAAGAGAGTCTCTAAATAGGGTTGCTTTCCAGCCAAATCAAAGGAACGTGGTTTGGATTAATTTCCATGTTCCTTACTATTGGGACATAAACATCATGAGAAGTTCTTTAACAGAATCAACTTATTTTTGACACTTCAAGAATATTTTTCTCAAGCTTCCCGAAACAGAGAGGTTGAGGACCTCCAATTTTATGAACAATCCTGTTACAATATTCAGCAGGAAGAGCTCAAACTATAGTTTTGAGATCTAAACAATAATTTCAAGGTGTAATCAGATTGACATTCTTTAGCGTTTCAGGTTGGATCAACAGACTGATTCTCCAAGAAGGTTTTCATCCACACCTCCCCTGTGAAGTACACATTTTCAGTTAGCTGGAGACTATTCAGACACCATACTTGGAAAGAGAACAGAACAGAGAAGACAGAAATACTTGATGATTCTCAGCAACAATTAATTAAATGAGATAAATGGCCCATGCCATTTCAGGCAATATATGTGGCACTGTTTTTGTTCTGTTTGGACATGGGAGAAAATTCTTCCCTAGCCTCAAACTTATGAAATCTCTAGCTTTCAACATCAGAAGAGATTGAATCCTAAGCAACACAATTCTCAGTGGCTCTTTCAGTACCTTTTACTCTTTCAGTTGCCTGTTGATAGGTCTGCTGAGCCTCTTAAGTATCTTATCAATGAATAAAGCACTGAAATGGAATAATTTTCACCCTGGTCAAATGCATGAACACAGGAATATGACTTTGCAATGAGCTTTGGACATCTATTTTGGTCTCTAGTGTGCAGGAGTATGTGTTATTCAATAGTACTACTTTTACAGGTAGGATAAATTGTGAGTGGAGAAAATCTTCATCAAAGTCTGGAAAGAATTTTACTCATACATACCTTCTCTAAAAAGGGAAATAGTTAATAAAGTTACTAAGTTGTAGGAAATATAAAGTCAGTAAAACAGAGACTTGGGAGGGGCCCTAGAGAAAAGCGATTCTTTTATATTATGAGAATGGCAAATGTGAACAAAAACGAATTCAATGTTTCATCTTTCCTGTGGAAAAAGGGTTTAGTCTTTATCATCTTTGCATTTGTAATACCTTATACTGTACAATAAAAAAACAAATGCCAGCTCATTCAATTATTTAATGGACAAGAGGGCATACTGCTCTAATTAGAATGTAGCTCTCTTAAAATTTTGTCTCTCTCTCCTCAAATCCAGCATATTAAAGGATGTAAGTTTCACCCACAGAAGGTTTCTCCTGAGAAACTCTACTACAGTCATAAGGACATATAATGGGCAACAGATGCTTTGCAGATTTTACATCTCTGAGAGTTTAAATTTTATGAGCTTATCTATATTATGTTTTGTGGCAAATGGCTAAATACTTCAAACTGTAACTAGATCAGTCTGGGTGATGATCCTGAGTGTTGGATACTCCTCCTTCTCTAAATTTTCATGCTCCTTGCAGAAAACCAGGATTCATCTTCAGCACAAGCAATTATCCTACCTAAATTTTAATTCCAGAATGTGCTTGAAATAGCAGAGAAATCACCTTAATAATGTGGAGTTTAAAACAAGAAGAGGATACTAGCCTTAATCAAATTGGTGGTGCTTTTCTATTTTACATGTCATTTCTTGCCTTAGTGCACAATCTGTAGGTGAGAGCATTACAACTTATATGCCCTCTGTTAAGTGTGGTAAAATAGCCAATACACGGTGGTTTGGAAAGACAGGACATAAATCCCCAGCACTCATGTTATTGTTCTTTTAAAAATAGTCCATTGCTGCCTTTGGTTCTGGTTAAGCTTTGTCCTTCATTACTAGTTGCAAGCTGGAGTTAATGAAGGACCAGAGATAAGAAAACACAGAGTAATGGAATTCAAAGCTTCTTCCAGTTCTGACTTGTATCATCTATAAACATTGAGTTTAGGCCTCGATTCAGGCTTTGATTTGAGTTTGGGGCTTGATTCAGACTTTGGTTTAGACAAGCATTAACCGTGTGATTAATGTTAGTGTGCTCTTAAGAATCCATGATTCAAATTACTGTGGTAATTATTACATTACCACATAATTACATTATTACCACTTTAAAGCTAATCAAATACTAAAGTACTTTGTGGATATATGGTGTTAATAGACTGGAGTGTAAGCCAGCTGAGAGAAGTCTACTTGCTACAGAGAAGAAAACCTGAAGTATTGATTGAGACAGCCTAGTTTTCCAAAGAGTAAGCATGTTAGACTTGCTTGTATCTTTCTTTAAAAATCAGCACTTTTTTCTTTGTCCTTTTGTTCAGATATCATACTCACAGCTAAAATCAGGCGATCTCTTTCGACTAAGTCAGCCAGTTTATTCAAGAGCCTTCCTCGCTCTGAGGCATCCATGGTACGCCAGGTTGAGCCAAGCTCAAAAGCCTTTCTGGCTGCTTTAACTGCCTTGTCTACATCTGCCTGTGGGGAACGGAAAAACACTGACATCAGCAACAATTTGTTCTATCATAAGCTTTTTTTGGTGTTGAATGTGTAAAGTTCATTATAAGCTTAACATAAAGTTTAAATAAGAGAAACAACCCCAATCTAATCAAAATTAGTATCAGTAATGTTAAATACATGGGTTATTTTCTTTCAAACACTTCTGTTACTCTTTCAGCAAGGTAAAATTCTATGAGAAACAGGAGGGTTCTCAAAGTTCCCAAAATAAAAATATATAAAAACCCTCTATTTTGATTTTTAAGCCCTTTCTATGCACCAAGCACTTACATTGATGATATGATTTAATGTCTTTTATTTACAAAGAGATGCTTAAGTCTTTAAGGTAAATATTTAATTAATCATCTGAAAGTATCTTACAGTGCAATGAAGATGAAGTCAGAAAAGCCTGTTCCTTAGGATGTCTCATAAAATGAACACAAATTTGTTATTAAGGAAGACAAATCAACAAATTTATTTTTGAAAGTTTTAAGAAATATTTATATATAAAATTACTTTAAAAATTAAAAATAAGTCAGCTAAGCTTAAGTATTTTGAAGTCTAAACACTGTCTTTGCACATAGCAGATAATTTGTTGGTCCATTAATATTTTTTTCACATATTTTGTTATTTATCATTTGGTTTTCACTGTAGAAGAATAATTAACAACTAAACTATTCTGTGCAAAGGGTGTTCCATGGTTTAAGAAAAAACTATTAAAAAGAAAATTCTTTTTATTAAGAAAAAACACTACAATTTCTTGAAAAAAGGCTTTTAGTACTTGAATTGTTCAGTATTTCAAAATTCTTGTGGAATTTACCAACAAAAAGAGTGATATAAAAAAGAGATTTATTCTAGGTATTTTGTTGGAAACAACAAATTTTGAGAAAAAAAGAAAAAAAAGAGTTTCTATATATGCCACATTTCCCAGAGAAATTTTCATGCAATGTTGAAAGGATATATTTCAAACATTTTTGTATTGCTGTTTGCTAATACCTCCTCCAGGGAAATCATTATCAAGGTTGACTAAGTCAACAAATTCTACTAAGTCAACACCATAGTCAATCTCTTTAAACATGAACAAGATCTTGGATCTTTAACTGGTGTTGGTAGCCATCAACTAATTTTAAGAAGCTGTAAGTCGGGTGTGATAGTGGCTTGGAAAGCCCAGCACAGACCTATGAGGTCTCAGAACTTCCAAAACTTTTTCCAGGAAATTTGGGAAAAGATAGGAAGGAACTACATGAATAGCATAGCCATTACAGTAGAGTAATATTGACCAGTCAGCTAAACCAGGTAGCTGAAATCTACCAAACTAAGAATTTCTTTTCTTCAGAATCTATCAGTATGTTGTCAAACACCTCATCACAATCTGTGATCCCTATCATAAATTTTCTACATCTTTGCAATAGGACTCAAGGGTTGTTGCTTGACCTCAGCTGGAAAAGGAGAGGGGAAAAAATATCATATGAATACAACAACATAAATTAACATTACATTGTCTGCTGTTCTTTCTGCTAGAAGTGGAGAAATAATTAAGACAAAAACAATATAAGAGCAATATAGGGCTGTGAATGAATAGTAATAAAAAAGATTTTTTTTCAACTGTATGAAATTTAATTTCATTACATAAATCTACACTGTGAGTATAAAGACTCCTTTCTGAGCCAGTGGAGATTTTTTCACAGAAGTACATTTAGTTTACATTTGGTGAGCTGCTTAATTATTACTAGGGGCCTTTAGGATTAGGAATGTAGCTTGAAAGAGCCATCAAACTGGAAGAAAACAGTTCTCACCCACATATATGTCTGTTCTTTGTAATCTGCTCTTGTTTTTTAAAATACCACTGCAAGGCAGTGGACAGCCCTTTGTCAACCCTATTGTATACACAAATTAAATTCCTAAAATCTCTTGGCTCATTATCTGAAGTCTAGCCTCTTGCATATTAGGTTCATAATGGCTGTGTAATTTACTAGATCTGCACAATTCACTAGTCAATTTAGTTAATAGCAGTTGTCATTACCTGTTAGTTTGCAAAATTATTGAAGAGAAAGCAAACCTGTGCGTTGAATAGTATTATCTCTTTATTTAATGAGTTGTTAGACAGCTTGTAAGGAAGAGATCTACAAAAATCTTGAATGGTAACTGAACAGTTGCAGGTTATAAGTAATTTAATTTGGAGATGATAATTTATCAATGTCTCAGCACTATTTATAGATAGCTGGTATTAAACAAAAGTAAAACCTTTGAAAAACTTCAGGTTTCTTATTTTTTTAAAAATATTTCACTCCAGGTGAAATAATTAAAAGACTTTCTCAGCCATGTTTTTTCTAAGAAAAAGTTTAAAATGTGTCTTCATTATTACCTTCTTAGTCATTTGTGGTCACTATTACTCAAGTACTAGACAACAATAGAGACAAAGATTTTAAGGAAAGTCATGATGAGATTACAGACCAGAGTAACAAAGATTTAATTCAAAGATGATTCTATTCTGAGTGTATTTCTCAAAAGAGAATTTTATTTCAGTGTGAATTTCTGTTCTCTGAAAAGCGTGTGCTTTTTACATTGGCAATATTTTTTTGGTGAACCTATAACACAGAAAAACTTATAAGTTTTACATTAGTTCTACTGGATAAAAAGGTGTTTAACACTTTGATGCTAAGTTTAAAAAAATGCTTGTTATACAAAACATTCTAGAGATGCACATTTCTTTACTAAAATGAATATATAATTTTGTGAGAAATGTGAAAATTTTTTTCATTTTTGGATGCAAGGTTGACTTAGAAATGGAAATGTAGAAAATTAAATACATATGTGCAAGAACCAAACCAGTAATTATAAAACCAGCTTTATTTCCAGTTAGAGTCATGTGAACTGGAAAGCAAACCTTCACATCTTGTATTTACTTTCTAAGAATATATTAAAAAAAACCCCAACCTTTCTTTGGTCAACACTTTTAATGCTATTAAGCACATTATCTATCCTATTTAAAAGAGCTACCAACTTCCTTACATTTAAACTGTATAGTAACACTAGCAAATCCTGTTTATAAGAAAAACAGACAATATAACAAAAATACAGAGATTAGGGCTTAGGTTTTCATTATATCTTTGATTACATGGCATCTATCTGAAACCTTCCACAACAGAATCTCACAAATATATATAAAAAATGTTTCTTTACAGTCTTCAAGGATTTTTTTAGTCATCAGCTTCATTGATTCAACATACTTTAAGGAGGCCAGTTTGGGAGAAATTAGTAACTGTTTGTTAGTCTGCCTTCAGTTTCAAAGGAATTTTTAGGACTATGTTCCAATATGTTTTTCACAAAATAAAATATCTGAAGGAGGCAGTATTGAGAATACATATAGCTAAAATACTCATAGTAGTGATCATCTTCACAAAATTTGTGGGAAATGATAAGTATTTGTCCTTTTTATATTTTCTATAAGGAAAAGCCTTATATAAATGTGTAATGAACACGATTATATTACTTTGTAATGAAGAAAACAGAATAAAATAAAATCCCAACTAAATTTTTAGATGTCAATGATCAGAGATAAGAAAAAGAATCAATAATATTAGTAAAACAAATCAGTAAAAAATATTTCTTCAGAACTTTTCTCATATGAGCCTAAGGAAAAGCAGATTTCAGTGTCTCTTTATAAAAAAAAAATTGTGGCTTATTAAAAAAGGGTTAATGAAAGAAGGTGTACAGGATGAAGTAGGGGAATCTGAGGTGATGTTTTACGTCACACAAATGGCTGCTTGCCTTCCTGCTTTTAAGATACACTGAAAATTAAGTTATAGATAAGCGCAAGATAGAAAACCTTACCTTGTCACCTTCTTCAACCTCACAGATTTTCTCTTCATTTGCAGGGTTAAAGACTGCAAATTTTTTACCACTGACTGAATCATGCCATTCATTGTTTATAAATATCTGCAGCAGAAGAAATAGTACAGCAATTTTAGTAACACATATATAGCTGTTGTCTGTTGTAAGTTTTAGTGAATAAACCTACCTTTCATAGCTGAGAGCTGCCAGATAGATAGATGTCTGAACTAAAACTGGATAGCTGGATTATTCTGAAGAGATGAATAATCACATACACACTTAATCAGAATAATTTTTTAAAAATTGACTTTGTTTGGAGAGGCAATGTTTCTCTACATTGCAATTTTTGTTTGTTTCATGTCATAAAAATAAGCTGTTGTAAAGGGGTCCTTTCCTCTCTGTGAAGTACAAGTGAGGCACAGTCCTAAATGACCTATGGACCTATGGACCACAGTCCTAAATGACCTAAACTACCTGAGTTTCCCACGCTTACAGGGTTGTTAATAATGAAGGGCCTTTCTGTTACACAGCGTGACAGAAGTAAACCCAGTCCTTGAATTTAGTAAGTACATAATATCGAATTAAGAATACCTTGGACACCACTGTTGTATTTAGCTTTGCTTTAATTTATCTTCACTCCCTCCCCCGCCAAAAATAAAGGAAATCCCAACCAAAATCAAACCAGACCAAACCAAAACCCCCAAACAAATAAAACCAAGAGCAAAGGTTTTTGAAATTGAAGCTGAGACTGAAAACAACCCTGTCATATTCAATTGAAAGAGTTAAAGAAACACAGAATGGATGAGGCTGGAAGGGACCACAGTGGGGTCAAATGGTCCAATCTCCCTGCTCAAGTAGGGCTATATTAGAGCACATCGCACAGATTTGTACCCACATGGTTCTGTGTTCTTGGGACATGCATAAGGACCTCAGGGTGAAATTTGAGGTATTTATCCCTGTTCACAAATGCAAAACAGAGCATTTGTGCACCTGTGGGTGCACAAGATCTGAATTACTCTAGATCCTACCATCTCTTGGGCACTGTTGGTAAAATGGTTGAAGTGATGTATTTTCTAACTGTAGGTTAGCCTTGAAACAGAAAGGAAATGCTCATTGAAAAGACCTGATAAATGTACAGCTGTTGAAGAGAGTAGGATACGTTGCTGCTAATAAGGGTTTTGTACATTGCTTCTAGAAGCGGACATGATGAGATATTCAGTCCGAGGTTAGCAACAAAGTTAACCTGTCCTTCTCCGCCTGAAGGTCAGTTATCTCCGGGTTCAGGTCAGTGCTGAAATGGGTGTGCCATGCTAAGCCGTTCTCCTAGTACCTTGAGCCCACCCTCCTGATGCTGGTGGGCTGGTGCCCTCCCTTCTCATTGTCTTCCAGTGCCATGACATTGTGAGATCTCAACTGCACTCATCTGTAAGGATATGTCAGGCTCTGACTCACTGTAACAGGTATTTTGAGTTCCAATTGTGCTTCTTTCTAGAGTCAAGGCATCTTGCCCCAGAGTTAGTCACTGGAGTGAAGCCAGGTAGCACTCTTCATTAGGACAAAGAATGTACTGCTCTTGCTTTGAGTAGCAGGAACTTTGAAATAGAAAACCAGAAAATACTTTGGTGTAGGCAAAGTAGATGATGGCTGACTGAGGGCAAGCCAATATCAAGACACCAGAATTACAGGATAAATGTTTTTTGACACAGAAACTTGAAGAATAAATCCTTCCACCACAACCATGTATGTTACTAAAATGTCACAGTTTTCAGGGAAAAAATTTTCTTCATAATATTAAAACTAAGTTGTCAATAATTGGTGAATAGTTTATCAATAACCATCCAGATTCATAACATTAATATCTCTAAATGGATATGGCAACAATCTGTTAATATAATAATACATTCCTGTACTATATTAATACAGTCCTGTATGTTTCTGTTTGTCTTTATGTGGGCAAATTTACAGTGTCATTGCCATCTCTGACCATCAAGACTGACCAACAAACTCCTGATTTAACAAAAGCTGTCTGTGAAATAAATATTTAAGTCCATGGAAATTTCTAATAGGTGATGAAGCAAGTTATAAAAATATCCACACAAAATTGCAATTGTGGTGAAAGGACAAAGACAGCAGTGAAATGGTTAATATGAAAAAAGACATTGCCAAGAAAAGAGACAAAGTAAAAGGTAAATATTAACATAACACTGCTATGATGTTACAGTATGCCAAATTCATATCTGTCTATGAAAGGAATAATAGAAAAACATACCATTTTTGGAAATATTTAAAGTGCTTGTTTAAGTACAACATTTATTGCACCAATCAATATCACCCATAAAATTAGTTTAGAATATATTTCTTATTAATGTTTCTAATATCATTCCTGTTTAAAACATAACTTCATTATATTAAATATATATAAAATATTGTATCAGAGTTGTATAAAACAAACTACCCAGATGTCTTTCATAAGCTAGACAGCAGTCTTGCAAAATGGGGGTAAGAAAGACGGGAAAGGAAAAAGTCGAACTCTCATGTAAGCTGTCTTAGCACATTTCAGGCAGCTGTATTCATTGATGTGCATGCAGCAATGCTCATAAAATGCTTTGGAGTGTTTTTTACAAACAGGATGTGGATCTCTAAACCCAGCAACACTGGGGTACCAGCTACCATCAGCCTCCAGCAACAGCCCTGACCTGCTGGCGAGAACAATGTTTGGGATCATCCTGCAATAGGTTACAGTGTTTTGTCAGTGAGCCAGAACTCCACTGACAGGTCTTCAGACATAAATGCAAAGGACCTACACCTCTGTGGCAGGTGCTGTGCAGTGGATTGTCTGTGGTGCCTGACTATGGGCCAGGAAGTTTAGGGCTACAAATTTTTGCAAAGGTTTAGAAATACTGTTACAGATGTTTTGCAACTGTTAGGAGAGAAGATTTTTTTTTATTAGTTCCACAACCTAACCCAGAGAGTTAATGACTGTTCAGATTTCTTTGCAGTAGAACTGGAAATACAGATTTCCAGTAGATGAGACTGTACACTGTTAGAATTTACTATTTTAAATAAAGCACAGGCAACATCAGACAAAATGACTCAGATGTCTTTATTCTTCAGTGTCATAGGGCAATAAAATCTTGCATTTCTGAAATGATTAATTTCAGTTCAAATCATCTAATACAATATATTTGGTGTTGAAGTTACTTTCAAGACTACAGTATTTCTGTCCTTGTTTACACAGTTGATTTTGTCACTCAGATGACTCAAGCAAAGACCTGAACTTTGCCTTTTTTCTGCTATTACAGTGGTTTCTTTTCCTTCAGTCCTGGACTATTTTGAAAGAATTGTGAATTAATTTTGAAGTATCTGCTAGATGGGAAGTGCCATATTTGTATCCGTGCTGCATGAGGAAAGGAAGCATTTTACTCTGTACAGCTTTGCCTCAGACAAACAACACCATAGCTCTGCTGAAACAAATTTTAGGGTCTTTACATTAGGTTTCATCATCTTATGAAACATAACTTTTTTTGTTTATTATTCCTTAGAATAAGGATTGCCTTTTTTGTGGGCTCAATATTGTGCAGTCTGTACAGGGTTTCAAGCTTCAGTGCCTCTGCAAAAAAGTTAAAAGTAGAACTTCAAAAGAAAATTTCTGCTGTTGCATTGATCCCATAATCAGCCTCTTTCTATAAACTCACTGTTTGTTAGGGAGGAATTTTTATATATTTCACTAATATTGATTTACATTATAATTGATACAGGGATATAGTCAAGAAAGGTAATGGAACTAGCTAAAATGTGAACTTTCCCTAACTTAGCTATTAAAGCTAGCTTTTAAAACATGGAAATAAAGGCCTAAGGTCTTCTGTTTAAACATCAGAAACTCTTCCAAACTTCCAGTATAAGAAAAAGCAAATCTTCTTCTCACCTTAAATCTGCCCCTGGCTGTAGCAATTTTTTTCTTGACAATACTTTTCAAATGACCCCAACTTCCTTTTTTACAGAGATAAAAGTGATCCCCAGATTTGAACCCTTGCTCATCTGACTACTCTCAAGCTTTCCCATGTGGACTGTGAAGCAGGGAATTTGCACACCCAGCACGTTTTTACAGGCCAGGAACAATGAGGAGACACCAGGGCTGAGGCTGGACACGTGCTGGAGGCAGCTCAGCATCACTCCTGTGAGGTGGCACACAGTGCTGAATAACTGTTGTACCTGCTCAGTCCTGCTTACATAGATTGGGACAGCCATTCAGGTATTCTTGAGTATAATAACTCACCAAAAGTTTACTTGGCAGTAAATTTTACGTATACATCTAAGACATAAAATTTTGTGGCCCAAGAGGAGGCTCATTTCAAGTGCTCCAAGTTCTAATTTACTAGTCTCAAAATATGTCATGGAGTCTCACTGTATTCTTTGAGCAATAAAATTAAAATATGTGGCATTTATTAAGGTACTACCAATGAATGAAAATTTAGGCTTTAAACAAATGTGTCAATATAGATGCTGCTGTGAAATGTCTTTCTTTTCTCTCCTTCAGGTTTTTCCTTTCAAGAAGCTTATATTTGGCTAATATTTCATGTAACTTCTTTTCCCTCCCTTTCAATATGCTATTATTGATGCAGGAATTACATTTTACTGTTGCAATGGACTAATAATCACAGAACATACTCTTTCTATTAAATATAGTGTAATTTTTTTGATTTTCCATTTAGTGACTCTGTCCACAAAGTGAGCTGATCTTAGAAAGAGTAAGTTTCTATAATACCTTTCTAACTCATTGCCTTTCCTCAGATATTCCAATTTCGTTTCTGACCTTTTATGCCTCACCTTTGTTTTTGAACCTAGTCGCTGCAGTATTTTAATGTTCAGAAATTATTTTTCTTTAATTCAGAGTGTCTTACCTTTCCACACTTCCTGATATTCCATGTGTAGCTTAGTGAAAGAATGTTCAGCCCTTTTCTTCCCCTCACGTAATTTGACAACCTAATAATTAACTAATCCGAGTTTCACTGATTAAAGGAGTACTACAGGGTTTAGTGTATGTGAAAGCATCATGACAGAAAGCATTTGTCAAGCAATCATTGTCTAATTCCTCAGTATTGACTAAGTAAAATATTTACTAACACATTTTTAGCTAGCTACCAAAACTCATTGGGTTAATGGAAATCTTTAAAGGAGGTTCATATATGGAACCAATTCAAGATTACTTTATGGTTCAAAATACAAGCCAATTTCAGTGTTTAAAATACATTTGATTTGATGTCTCAAAGTCAAATTTCATGAAGAGTGTTAAGTGTTATACCATATGTAAAAGGCTTATTCTGAAATATAGTTTTACCAATCTATAGATCATTTAGTTAAGTGAACCCTGTGAAAAGCCACAAATGGTCCCAGCCAAAGAAAATAAAATAGGAAGACTGTCAAGTAAAGAGAGTCCTAGGAACATCTCAAAGATCTCTCTTCAGATCCTTTGTGATGACTGTTGGTATTATGTAATGGTAGAAAAAGAGAAATTAGAGGTTATGAAGATGAAGGATCTGGTTCTGGGTGGTTTAGACAGAAAGGTTAATACAATTAGTGTGTCCCTCATCTTGATCCTTCCAGTGTTACTAGTCACCCACATCCCATGTTCTAACTTGTATGGGACAGGAGAAGAATGGGTTGGGTGAGAACACAAGAGTGCGAAGACCTTATTAAATTGTGGGATGAGTATTGTGTATGGGGTGAAATCTTTATTTTCCCAACTCCCTATCTCCCAGGACACTGCTGGGGCTTTCAGAAAATCCTGTGTGATATTTGAAGACAAGAGGAAAGCATTGCAAATATCAAACCTCTACAGACATATGCTAGATTTTTTAAACAAGTGCATTGCATTTCTACACAGTTAGAATTTGTATGAAACTTTTAAGGAAATGGTACCTATTGTCAAGGCAAAAGAAGCATCTATTATGTGACACTCTAGTTGATTGCAGAATACAAACTAGACTTTTCAACAATGCTGGCTTGTGGCTCCTTTTTTGTACTAACAAAATAGATTTTTAATAATGAAATATTTTAGAAGGATGGAAATATTTACAGGAATCTGTGTCTTACACATTCAGTTACATCGGTTGGTGATTTTCTCATTTTAATTATTTTCCTTTGGAAAACTAAAAAATCAAAGAGTAAATTTTTTTTGAGACGGGAGGAGCAGTAGCAGGCTATCACATGGCAGAACTATATATATTTCCTGTTAAATATTTACAAAGTAAGATCCTGCATGATTTATTCAAGAAAGACATGTAGTAAAACATGGTTAAGTTTTTTCCATTAGAAAAAAGGATAGCATGGCATTTAAAAGAAGCAACTTAGACGAATACCTGCTTTAGGAAAATAAACTTACAGCAGTTCTAGAAAATAAAATTATTTTCCTTGCAATGGTATCAAGAAAAAGAAAAGAATCTTAACCAAGGACCTCCAGAGTTAGGGGGTACTTGCTGATCAATTCAAACCTGACTGCTTCAGAGAGCAAATTTTCTGCCAGCGCTTTGAAAAAGTTCTAGCAGATATCTGTGTGTTACAATACAATATTATGTTTTGCAACCAGCAGAGTCTTTTAAAGCTGGAAACATAAGTCTGAATTCAGACCTTCTTTATCTGTATATTTTAAACTCTATATGGAAAGAATTTTCTATTTCAAGAAGTTTATGGTAATATTGCATAGTTAGATTAGTAGACTATATCTAGTTTATGAGATATTTGTTTACCTGAAAAGCAAATCCAAAACGAGATTAATTTTCTGTAGTGTAAATATGTGACCAGAATTTATTTTATTTTACTTTTGTTTTCACACTCCCTTTTTGGTGTAAGCTAATCTGGTATAATTATTTGAATCTGCTCATAACACAATGCAATATGCTAACATTTTAACTTGCTGTTTTAATTCACTGTTCTAAAAAAAACCATAGTAGAAATATTTCCTTCTTTGCTCCATTTATACTTTCTGGTAAACTTATCATTGATGGAAATTTGTTTCAGGGGAAAAACAACACCCACACCAAGTGAAGTATGGAACAATTCTATCATGCATGCACATACAGGTGCTTTAAATTAGGTTAAAAGGATCACTGAACATCACTTGCTAATATGTGTAAATCAGAATTCAGACAGTACAAACATTTCAAGCACTGATTTACAATGGCTTCCATAGTTCATATAAGGTTAAAATGAACACATCCTACTGTCTGAAGCGAATGCATAAGAAAAATTAGGAAAAGCAAGTGATACTAACCTTGGTGTACTTAATTTTCAGATCTTTTAATGGTTCTGGCAGGGCTGGCATAGCTTGAGCAGGATTGCCATCTGAGCCTTGCTTCTTCATGTTTTCAGCTGAGAAGTTTGAGGACGTTCCTGGAACACAGGTGAAATAAGGTATAAAGGGAATAGAGTGATTTTTGCCGTGACTGAGCCCTTGGCTTTATTTGTGCTTTTTTATCTGAACCAGCCATGGTATATTTGCATACAGGAATATGATTGGATGAAAGAATTCATTGCAAAGAGAAAATGACACTACTTATTTTTATGACCAAAAGCAACAGCCTTTTCAGTGAGCTGAGACCTTGATGAAGCACATGCTGCTGAAACAATCTGCCTGTGCAGACAGGATGAATTCCTTACTGGGGAACAAAATCTAAGGCCTGTAAAATCTTACCTGTAATATTGCTTTCTCTCAGCAAGCAGGTATTCTGATTCTAAGGGAACTTCTTCTTGTACTTGAAAGCAGCTCTGAAGGTAAAGACAGACTTGTTAGCTCTGAAAACAAACCAAGCCCTTCTTACTAGAAGGTTGATGAGAATAATTACCAGAGCTAGAAAACATTCATTAAAAAACAAGCCACCTTAAGTTACATTTTAACATGATCTGAGTACATTAGAAGTACTATAATTAATGTCTGTTTGGTGGCTCACAGAGATAAGGGAAGACTGTGGTAATAAAAAATCCTTCATGTGTTTTTCAAGAAATGTGAAAGTGGAAAAAAATGATCAATCCAGAAAAAAATTCTCTCTAGAGAGAACTAAGCAAAAACTTGTTGTTTCTTCCTTCTAGAGAGCACCACAAATTTAAGGACAAAGTTTTTGACACAGTGCCCTTTGGAATATCTAAGTCCAAAACAAATTGTTTAATAGACTAGACTTTTCTACCCTGGACGGAACCCACTTTTCTGTTCTGATTATTCAAAGAAAAACATATATCTTGCACAGGCAAATAATTTTATAAGATACAAAAAACTTCTTTTTTTCACCAAGTCCTGCCTTTTCTCAATAGTGGTCTCACAGAACCTGTTTCCATATGCTAGGCTTCTGATTAATGCACAGTGGATCCACACCATAGATACAGAATGAAATTATCTTATTGCTTTCATTGAGACTACATAAATGCTTGGAGAATTCACTTGCTCACAATCATTTCATGTGTCAGGCATCACGTAAACCATCCGTCAAAGGAGAACCTCTAACTGATGGATGAGACAGGACATCTCATGAGCTTAATTTTACCATTCATTAATTATATTTCACATGCTTTCTGAATTAAAGTGCATGCCATAATTATTATTGATGAGTTTTGTGTTTGGACATATAGTTTGAGCAAGAGTTTCTGAAATTTAGATAAGTTCAAGTTATTTCTGGATGACAGAGAATTCTATTTTCACAAATGTTTCTCAGTGAGATGTAAAGAGCTGAGTGAACTGAAACAAGTTTCAGCCATTCACTTTGTCCTGTGAATAAAGGGCACACATTCCCATTGCTAAAAACACCAAGACATTGAAGGTTACCTGCTCACTTATGTACTTTTAGATGCATTCATCAGCTTTTCTGCCTTAGCTGTCTGCCTGAAGACATCTGAACATAGAGCAGTACATTTGAAAGGTTTTTGAGCAGCATTTTCAGTCCTTAACATTTTGGGTTACAGTGTTTGCCTGCCTTAGAGAATGTCTTTGAGTCTCATGTCCCATGTAGAAAACAGAATATCTAAACAGGGTTTGTTCATTTCTATTTGGAATATAACTTTTCAGTCCAATTCTTGTGTAGAATATTTTTTTTCAGATTTAGACACTAAAGTCTACTCCAGTAATCTTCCTGCCACTAATTTCTCTTAACCACAAACAATTTGTCTCCAGATAATTCCCCTACAAATTGCTCAAATTTGTCGAACTAAAGATGCAAAACAGGGATTAGTGGATTTCTCTGGTTTCAGGTAAAGCAAAGGTCTTTCTCACAGATGAGAGTGTTTTAAACGCATTCTCATTAAGATACCATTGTATTCCAAATTTTTTAAAAAACCATTTAATTGAGAAGTTAATTATTATAGTTTCTTCTGAAAATGATATCATATGTTTTCTTTCTGTATCTATAAAGGACAGCTTGAAATCTCTGCAGGGAGGCTTTAAAGATAATATGGCAGGATGAAAACTTTCACCTTTTCTAAATCACTGCTTTGTTTTCCACACCATTTATTCATTTAAGACATACTTTAGCCTCCCTTTTCTCTTTTTGTTTCCCTCTTTCACCCTTGGATTTCATGAATCATATTCACTTTCCTATTTATATTCAGCATAGGAATGCTTTTAGCCTAATGCAGAAAGTATTTTATTTTCTTCATATGCCATCTTCCTGTTTATTGTAGCTTTCTGCTCTTTTCATTTCTAGGACTTTTTTCCCCATCCTGAGTCACAACTCTTTCATATTTCACCCAAACAATGACATGCAATTCAAGAACTGTAACTATATATAGGACCGTACTATTATATCAAGTAGTGAATTATACAACACTTGGATATTACAGCTATTGAAGCTTACATAGTTTTGTTGTTAATATTTTCTTGGAAATGTTATATTCTATCTAATTATTTCCCTTCCTTTCAGTAATTTGGTTGTTACTTGTTACCTTTTCACTGCTGAAGGAAGGAATCCCAGAGACTCCACACCCTGGCAAAGTATTTGTTTTCTGACTTTGTGATAGTGCTTTCTATATTCCAAATCATAACATTTAGTCCACTTCAAAACTACTGAGTTCCCCTGTTTAGTACAAGTTCAGAGAGGAACAGGAATAGAGGTCCAGCCTGCAAGTTGTGATTAAGCTGTGATATGCTTTGTAGAATGGCATTGGCTGTGGTAAAACACAAGACCAATGGCTGCATGAACCTTAGGTCTGACTCATGTACTCTGTGTCAGGAAGTTAAGTAGAAGTTTTGTGCTAGAAAAAAGTTGTAAATAGCTTTTCTCTGTGTCTCTTCTCAAAGATTGAAAGAAAAAAAATAATAACCAAACACAGCATACCAAAACACAAGTTCCCCTCATATCTGACCGTACAGTGGGACATCAAAAATGTTGTAACATTTTCATTGAGTTCTTTGTAGTCTAGGTGGGCAAACTATTGGCCTTATATTGAGGCTCATTGCAGCCCCATATTCATTGTATAAGATTTAATTTAATAACCAGAAGTGCACAGCTGAAGGCTGAGCCTCTAGTTGGGCTAGCTGACAATCCAACTAATGAAACCAGCGTGTCACAAGAACAAACCAGATGTGACCTGTGACTGGATTCTTGTCCCCAAACACAGTGCTAATTCCATTCTGTAATGCCCTGGCCCTTCCTAGCTGCCCTGAGATATCAGTGCAGGAGCAAGTTTTGATTTTACTTGGCATTTTTGTATCGGTGTATGCTGAGCTTGTTCTGTCTGAAAGCCATGATTTTGTTCTATGCCCTTCTAGCTTTTCATAGAGAAACATTTACTTTATACTGCAGAGGAAGATTATTCTGGGAATTTTGTTTATTCAGAAATTACTTTGATTTTTCTAAAGGCCATAAACTCTTGGGATTTTACACCCCATAAGTAGGCGCAAGCTTGTATTTTTTTCTAAACAGTGTTTTTTTCTCTTCTGTTTTCCATTTTGTTTTTTCGTTTGTTGTGGTTTGTTGTTGTTGTTATTGTTGTTGTGTTTTTTTTAAATGACTGCTGTGTTGTCTTCCAAGTTTCCACTTTCCAGGTGCCTCCATTCTCTGGCAATAGGGAACAATTGACTTAATCTTTGTAATCTTTTGAAATTGTAATCATAGTAGTAAGAAAATCCGGTCCGTTATTTTCTATAGGAAAAAACTTTGCTCTTCATATATTTGATCATTAAAGAAATCTAATTCTTATTTTGTTCTAGACATGCTCAAAGGTGCATAGATAGCTAAGATTGCATGTATTTAGCTGTTGGAGGACATTAGAGTGCAAGGACTTTATTGCATGTAAACAGAGAGTAGATGGTTTCTACCTTTGGGCTTTGTCACTTATAGCTCTGGAAACTTTTCAAAACAAATATCTCTCTCATCCAACGATCAATCAGAATTACAACCTGAATTCCACAGTGCCTTCTAAAAGGGAACATAACAACCTAAGTAACCTCTATAATTTAAAACACTGGAGGTAAATAATCTTCCATCCTGACTCACACAGTACTGTCCAAAGTTCTCTGGAGTTGGATTGGAGTTGCACAGGCTATGCTGCTGCACTCAGTAGTTGTATTGCATCATCTGTGCTGAATTCAGACTGAGTCTTGGATGCTGCAGTACATGCTTTATAAAACCTCACAATTTTAAGAAAAGAAAAAATCTCGGTTGAGACAATATCACTGTTAAAAAAAATCATTATTATCTGAAACACTTTTTCCAAATTCAGAATATACAGGGAGTTCAAAGAGGGAATTATTAAGGGATTTGAGCAGATCCCCTGTTCATATTGACAGAAACAAGACTAAGTTAGAAGTGGAAGATCTAAGGATCAAAAGCACCAATATATGTCTTGAAAATGGAAATCTCTGAGAATCACAAAATCACTGGATTCTCTTTCTGAAATTCTCTATGCTCTGGTAATCTTCCTTATGACATTGCGTTAATGGAAGTAGAACAGAAAGAGTGGCCACTGTTTAGTGTGATGTAGAAAGGCAGACACATCAGAAATGAGGCAGAACGGCTGTGAAATTCATGCTTTTTTTTGCCCATCTAAATTGAGAGTCCAAATATGGGTAGAATGTGCAAATTCTCATAACTCTAATTGCAAAGCACTGAAGTAAAAATGGCAAGATTTTCAAGGCTACAGAGCAAATTACTTTGCCTTTTGCAGGACACTGACTATCCTGCATTTCTGAACATCCAAGTGTTCCTTTAATGCAACTACCAGCATCTCTGAGCACAACTAGCAGTTCTTAATTCATTATAAGATTTCTGTGATATATATACTCATGGAGTGAGGCAGTAGACACATGCATATATATCTATTTGACTTTGAAATTTGAACTGTGCTAATGAAAAATCTTTCCCTTTTGCAACCTGGACAAAAACAGCGTACAAAGAAATGCCTTGGAACACATTTCTCCATTCTCTTCGCTCTCGTGACAAGTGACAGGATTCAAGGAAAAGACATGAAGCTGAGTCAGGGAAGGTTTAGGCAGGATATCAGGAAAAGGTTTTTCATCCAGAGGGTGATTGGGCACTAGAACAGATTCCCTGGGGAAGTGGTCACAGCACTAAGCCTGACAGAGTTCAAGAATCATTTGGAACACATTCTCAGGCTCATAGTATTACTCTTGGGGTGTCCTGTGCAGGGCCATGAGTTGGATTTAATGATCCTTGTGGGTACCTTCCAACTTTGCGGAATCCCTTCTGTGCTTCTGTGACTTTCATCTCACAATGACATTTCAAAAGTACAAGAATAAACTGTGACAGTGGGTAGGTTTAGGCTGCTGCATTTCATCATGCAAGTTGGAGGGAAGGGATGCTGTGCAGAGGGACTTCGACAGGCTTGAAAAGTGGACCTGTGAGAGCCTCATAAACATCAACAGTTCTGCATCTGGGCGAGGGCAATCCAAAGCACAAAAACTGTGTTGGCGATTGAGGGCAACCCTAAGGAGGAGGACTTGAGGGCGTTGGTGGAGGAGAATATCAACAGTTTTGACAATTTGCATGGGCAGCCCAGAAGTTTGACTGCATCCTGGGGTGCACAAACAGGAATGAGGCCATAAGGTTGAGGTAGGCATTTCTCCCCTCTACTCTGCACTAATGACACCCCACCTGCAGTGCTGCACCCAGCTCTGGTGTTCTCAGCATAAGAAGGATGTGGACCTGTTGGAATAATTCCATGGAGATGCTCAGAGGGCTGGAGCATCTCCTGCAGGGCTGGACAGTTGGGACTGTTCAGCTTGGAGAAAAGAAGGTTCTAGGGAGATCTTACAGCAGCTGTCAGTAAAGGGGACCTGGCAACAAGAAAGCTGGAAAAGTCAAGTTCCATTTTGTCATGTAGTGACAGCAGGTAATGGCTCTAACTGAAGAAGAGCAGGTTTAGATTGGGTATCAGGAAAAAATTCTTTACTGTCAGGGTGGTGAGGCCCTGGCACAGGCTGCTCAAAGAAGCTGTGGATGCCCCATCCCTGGAAGTGTTCAGGGCCAGGTTGGATGAGGCTTTGAGAAAACCTGGTCTAGTGGAAACTGTCCCCAACCTGGCAGGGGGGTTGGAATTAGATGATACTTATGGTTCCTTCCAACAAAAATCAGTCTATCATTCTATGATGCTAAATACATTTTTAGAATTATTTATTTCTCTTTTTGTTAGCTGGACATCTGCTCATCATGATTTTTTTTTTTTTTTTGTAGCATGAATCATAATATATATTGATTTTTGGAAACAGATGTATTATTTTTGTATATGGGATGATTTGCACATAAAATAATGATTAAAATGTGATAATAAAAACTAAAATAAAATAAATCAAACTAAAATAAAAGGAACATGATATATTATGGGACAATGAAAGATTGAGTAATGATGCAGAGATTATTACACCATTTAAAAAAATATATATCTATAGAAGGCATTTCAGTTACAGGAAGCAATATTCTTCATAATATAAATTACAAGACTATCTATTTCATCATTACAGAATTTTTTAAAATTGCAGGAATGTTTGGTAGGATGTAGTGCCTTTTGCATCCTTAAATTGAAATGACTTGCAATTGGTCTCTTCTTTTTAGTTTATCATAAAAAAATCATACAAAAGTAAAAGATATAAGAGTTTCTGTGGGGAAGGCAAACAAGCAGAAACAAATAAAAATAACTCAGTATAGTCTACTGCAACAAAAGTGTTTGCAACTATCTATTTCTAGTGAAAGAAAAAAATTCTCACAAAACTGGGATAAGTTCTGCAAAAACCCCCATAACTGGCTTGTAAATCTCTGTGTCTACATTTGGCCTAAAATATGGAGTATAAGCAACTCTATTTTACTCATATCAATAGAATTTTCCATACTCTCCTAATTCCTACTTATTATTTAATCCTGACATCAAATATTTGCCATTAAGGTCATATAAAGGGTCAATTAATAAGTTATCGTACAACAAGAGTATGGGTTTTTAATTAGGTTAAATTAGTTTTCATGTCAACAGGACAATTTTAACTAATAAATGTCTAACGCTTTGCTAACTTTATCATAGATGTCAATAGTTATATCTTTTTTGTAATGCTGGATGCAATATCTGGTCTGAGAAAATGAGAACTCTTAACCAAACACTAGTATCAGAATAATGCATTAGTTAATAAATGAGTATTGTTTTATTATAGACTACTATCCCAAGTCCAGTCTTGGCAGCATAGAATGACCTTTATTTAGAATATCTTTTTATGAACCAGAACAAGTTTATTCCTGTTTTTCTTGTTAAAAATTAAAATAATTTTTTAGACTTTTTTTTGGTACACAGTTCAAATGAGGGAGAAAGTAACAAGTAGAGCAATAGTTTAAAGGCTTCTCAAATAATTGATTACAAATAAAGAGAAAGATTTTATGACACAGGTCACAATAAAAGCTCTTATCAGTGAACTTCATGAATAATTTGAAGCAAATCAATCGAAAAAAGTGGTGAGTGTTAGATCAGAAACAGACCCAACACAAGTTATTAACCTACATTGTTAGCAACAATTACTGCCAAGTAATTTTCAGAATTTCCTCCATGAACCTTTGTTTCAAAGCCAAGTTCTAGACAGCCTCAACTGATTTTACATAATTGCTATGTGTGCTTTTTAAGCCTCTGTGTAGTAATTGTGTTCTTCAGCTATGAAAGACTCACAAGTGAAAACAACCCTCTTTTTTCTAATTTTAAAGTTCTGAAGAAAATCTAAAAGAAGTCTCTATACAGCTAAAATTAGAAGTAGCCAGAGGTATATTTAGCATCTACCCTTTCCTTTGATATTTAGAAATAATTTTCTGAATTAATATTCCTTAATTTCTTTACATCAGTTTTTATTATATTCATGTATTCATATTCATCTTATATTAGTTATCATCATCATCATAACTACAGTAGTTTTTAAAGGTTTATTTTTGTGTGTTTTGATGTAGGATGTATTATTAGGTCTTGAGTTCTCTGCAGTGAAAAAAAATCCAAATTTTTTTACTCAAGATGAGTACCTTCTCCATACATCATGGTAGTTAACTGCTAGAACAGAATTTGAAACTTGCAATTAATAGCAGGCATCAAGAGAATGTCAACTGAAGTTGCAAATGAACTGATGTAAAACTAATACGAAGTCCATGATTATTCATTTTTGTCATCTTGTCACCCCACTTCTCACTCTGACTTGCTATTTATTATTTATACTATCATTTCCAGGAAGTTCCTACAGAGCTGGCTAGAAAACATGCATCAGATAAATAATCTTGAGGTCAAAATTCCCTTTTATAACACTTGAAATGTAATTAGAACTGCTAAAAAAGAACCATATTTGCAGCAGGAAAGTGACTTATTAGGAATAAGAACTTGGCACAGTGACTGATCACACAGCATTTCCAAATTGACTGTGACACTCAAGTACTTTCCTTGTATTGTAATGTCAATGGAGGATTTTGATGGATTTGCAACTCCCCTGTTTCCCAGCTTTTTAGTTTAACTTAAACAAACAAACAAATAACATGAAGCAAGACCTGCCTTTGTTTGCAAATTTCAGGGAGGTTTCTGTAGAGGCTGTCAGAGATTGCTGTTTCGAATTAAAAGTGAACTTTAACCAGATTGTAAATCTATGCATCTCTGGTCTGGGGGACTAGGACTCAGAATTCAAATTCCAATTTAGAATAAAATTTTGCAGCGCATTATGAAGAGTCTTTGTTTTCCAGCTGATAGAGTCTACTCTCTTTTTAAGGTAAGATTTAGGTAAGATTTATTAATATTAAGTAAGATTTACATTATCCATATTCTGTAGTTAAGATCTTAATTTCAAGTTTAGTTGTAGTAAGTTGGCTACATTACCTTGTTATTTGTTATTCCCATTTTTCTCTACTTTTTCATGATTACAGAATCACAGAATCATGGAATTAGCTATTTTGGAAAAGACCTTTGACATAATCAAGACCAAGCTATGACCCAACACCACCTTGTCAACTAGACCATGGCACTGAGTGCCACATCCAGGCTTTTCTTAAACACCTCCAGGGACAGTGATTCCACCACCTCCCCGGGCAGCCCATTCCAAAGCCTAATTGCCCTTTCTGTGAAGAAATTCTTCCTAATGTCCAAATGGTTATAATCCAGTTCTTGTGTGTTTGTTGGTAGAAATATTATACTGCTGAGTGTATGCTACTCACTAGCATTGCTGGTGAATGAGAATTAACAGCTAAAGCAGTAGACTAGGATTTTTAGAAAGATGATGTGATCAGTCTAGCATCCACTGAATCCCATCAAGAGCTTTCCCATTGTCTTGAAAATCTTCTGAAGGAGCAGTTTTAAGTCCTGGTAATCATCTAATTAAATAATTGCATTTAAAAAGGAATATGAGTTGTGACAAACTTGAAGTGTGTTGGTAGTTTCTGTAAGACACCTTGGATGCATTTCAGGATGGAAAATAGATGATACCAACATAGTACAGGAAAGCAGGTTAATAATATACACTTTGGGATCTAATCTTTTAACTTTGCTAGAGAAAAGTGTTAGCTAGCAGAATTACAAAAGCAAACTCAACAGCAGCAAATCTTGGGAGGAACCAAACTTACAGTTTGAACCAAACTTACAGAGAACCATACCCCTGTATGTGGTATGTGACATTATTCACTTTTCATCTAAAATTAAAAGTATGTTTTGTGGATGTGTTATCTGTCTGTGCATTTGTTGCTTATTGCAGATAGTTAGAAGTAGATTCACTTTTTGGCACTGATTCCATAAATATATTTTACTTCTCTTTTAAAAAGAAATTTAGAAGAAGAAGGAAAATTCTTTCTCAAGGGAGTAAGAATGTTTGAAATGGGAACATTGTAGTCCAATAAAATTTTACAGTACTTAACTAACTTATTATAATTCTGAGGAGGAAAATGCCTGCAAATATTTTCTGACTGCTACAGAATTCATAAGAAAACAAGAGTAACAATTATTTTGAGTTTTTTTGTGCAAGGGGTGCAGCGTGTATTCTGCTTCTCTTTCCATAAACACATGAAATGCTACAGTCTCAGAGTGCTTTTCTTGTTGTTTGATGTTTTGTTAAACTAGGCTAATGCCCTGATAATCTGTGGATGCAGCCCATGTAATCTATGTAATTAAGAATGTAGGTAAACCTCTTTTTTAGATAATTTTTGTGTAACATCATCTACTGCCAAAGTGTCCCAGGAAAAGGCCCAAGTTCAGACCATTAAAGCAAATCTCTGAGGAGTTTTATATATTTTTTAAAAAATAAATTAAAATTACATCTACTTCAATTTAACTGTGCAAATTAAAAGGCAGTAGAAAAATTAAAAACTTCCTTATTTCTTTTAATTTGTATAAGAAAAGCTATGAGAACTGAGAAGGTGAAGGTTTCTTATTCATGAGATAAATAAGTATGTTGATAACATTTCAGTACATTTTTCAACAGCCTGTCGAATGCATATTCTCTGATATATTGCTTTAGTAGTGAGAATGCTAGGCTTTGTGCACAGTAATTATAATAAGGACCGAAAAGGTCTTTGAATTATACATTTCCGGAGTAATAGTTGCATTCTGGGATGATAATGATAGCAATAAACTGAAATTTACTTGGATGATCAGCACATCATTCTGGAGAAAGCAGAGGCAAAAATAAATCAAAGGGAGAAGACAGTGGTCAAAAGCAGAGTTACTATTTATTTCTTACAGATTTTCAATGCAAAACAAGTGGCCTATAGTTAAAACTATAAATCTGGTTTGAAAAATTACACTATTACTTCTCTTTCTTGTTTGCTTAACTTGCCAGAATCTACTGACCCAGAAGTTTTGCAGGCAGTGGAAGACAGCATTTAATCTTTCATAACCAACATAAACTCATGGTTGTTTTGCTCAGGATAAGGTTTACATAAAACTACTCCTTTATTACTCCTTCTATCATTGTCAAGAAAGATTTAAGTAAAATTCTGATGTTTTCTCAAAATGTCCCCTGAAATTTTGTATTAATTTGGCATGGGCAAGTAGGAAAACTTTAACTTAAACAGAAGGTAAAAACCAGAGAGATTGAAGGGAGAAACCGCAGAGGAAGGAGAGATTGCCAAACTATACAGAAGCTAAAGCTTAGAAAACTAATAAAAGTAAAGTTTTGATGAGATGAAGATTTAGCTACTGTGGGCTAAGGTATGAATTAGAATGAGGGAGTATGTATGTATTGATCTACTTAAACAAGCTGAGTGAATGTAAGAAAACCTATCAGAAAAAACCCCAATAGGAAACTTTGGTCTCATAATTTGCACTCTGAAGATTTTCCCATTCTAGCTTAACAATGGCTAAATCTTCTTTTGCCACCTCAGTGAGAGCAGAGGCACACAATTTATGTTTCCTTTCAGAGGATAAACATCTGTACCTCTGTGATGTGCCTTTTGAAGGGAACTGTTCCTAAAGCAATTATCCAGTTTCTCAATTGCTGGAAGCTGTTGCTTGAACTGCAGTTCCACTTTTCGGTGCAGAAACCAGGTTTTTTTCCTGGGCAGAACAACTTTTGTTCCACTGTACTCTCAGTCAGTTAATCACAGTAGTTGGGGGTATATGAGGGCACTTAATCTCTTTTCTAACACTGAAACTTCTCACTTTTTTATTCACCATTCCTTGATAAATCTCCTTTCCTGGTGTCTTGTTTTAAACCACTGCAGTACACTAGAAAGGTAAGTGGTAAAGCTGATTGCTACATGCTAGACACACTCGAATATGTTCTGTTTTGTTCTCTCGCAGGAAACTGTTGCACTGATGAAACTGCAGTATCAGTTTGGACTCTACTGTCTGTTAATTCTTACACTTTCTTGTCTGTTTTTCACAAGATTAACTTTCCTTTTTTATTCTTTCCTCAATAGCAACTCTTTCAGCAAAACCCGCATAGCTGACTTCTTGTGAGAAATCAAATTTTAAAAAACCATTTAAAACGTACTTGCAATAATTATGTAGTACCTGTCTAATAAATGTCTAATATTTTCCAACATTGTAAGTTGTTAGAAACTCGTATAGAATTGAATAGAACCTCTCTATACATTCCTTTTCAAAGTGTCCTTCATTGCCAAGGACACTTAATGATGGAAAATAATACTCTCATATCTCTGTGAAAGGAGAAGAAAATTTCTACTCAGTAGTTTTTCTCAAAACACTCCTCAGGAGTGTTCTGAGAAAAACTACAGAATGGCTGCCCACTGAGGAGAAATTACATGAGATTCAAGTGCTGCAATTTGCAATGAAGAGGAAGAAAAATTTTAAAATGAGAGTATGTTGATCTAGCTGGAAAAGTAATGTAAGTTCATATAAAGTCGAAACGTACTGTTAAATTGTCACAGGGTGGAAGTAAATTTATCAATATCTTTAGTACTCACAGTTCAGAAATGTTCAGTGCTTGAGGAATTGCATTTTCAGTTGCCCTTATACAATCACAACTTGTATCCAAGAACAGCAGTTTTTGGATGGAAAGTTAGTCAGTTTAAGAAGTTCTGAAAGACAAAGTGCAAAAGTTGCTTTGACAATATTTTCCTCATGATTTATTTTCCAGTTTCTTCTCTTTGTAATATCATGTAAAGCAAAATAATATAAACATTTTATTCTATGGTCTATAAAATCTTGTCTTGTTTCAGTGTAGCTAAAGTTGTACGAGTAAAACATTTAAAAACAAGACAACATCAAATACACTGTTTTTTATGAGGGTAGAGAAATAGCTATCCTTCCACATTACCTCTGTGACAACTGTAAGAGTGAATAAGGGCAAAGTTTCAATAAGGCATTTCAAATTCATCCCCTTTTTTCCTATCCAATCCTTAATTCCATCATGAACTGAAGTGTGGAATTAGTTAAATAATATACACTGACAACATATTCTGAAGGCTATGTACTTTTGTACAATATTTCACTATTTTATTTATACAAACACCACAAAGAATATTTCTTAAAATTAGTAATGGAAATTTGTTCTAGAAAAGGTTTAAAATTTCAAACACACAAAATTTTCATAATTTCACAAATACCTCCAAATGAAAGTTCTCTGAGCTCTTATTTATTTTTCCCCAGACCTAACCACAGAATAAAAAAATATGTTTCCTTTGATCTAAAAAGATATTACTTGTCAGGGCTCTAAATTTTATTTACTACTAAGTTTTCTTTAATTTTGGAATAAATATTAATGCTAATTGAAGTTTAAAAAGAAGACCAATTAAATTCATTGACTCAAGGATTAAGCAATACACTAGCAACCAAGAAAAGATACTAACCTGAGTATTATGCAAAGGCATTTTTTCAAATAGGTTTGTGCCTGTAGGTGTACAGCCAATATGGAAAATTCAGAATGAATATTAATGATAGAAAGTACTTTCCTTGATGGTGAGCATTTGCAGAAGCCTGTAGTCTGTATAATGCCATGCAGTGGTTTAAAAAGGAAGTGTTTGTAAAAAGGGATGGTCAGCAAAAACTGGAAGGATATTTGGGTAGTTAACTCCATTACAGTAAGAATATGCCCACTTTGTCCTAACAATTTCAGTTATCTATTTCCATGATTAAAAATATACAAACATTAAAAATTCTCTGGATAAGAGATGAAAAAGATTTTTGCATAGATTTCTATGCTGCTATATTAAGATGAAAAATTTCTTTATACAGCAAGTTATACTCACTCTCACTAAATCTTTTACCAGCATTCCTATTAACAGATTAAGGATTATTAATCATCAAAATTTTCTACTGAACCTCTGGCTTCTGAGAAAATTAGCAATCCAATTAGTATTCTGCATGTACCTGTGCACAAGATGGTTTTGGTTGATCATAGTATTTTTCTATATAGCCTAAACAATTCCTTTGAGTTCACAAATTCTATTGCTACAGCTCAAATATTATAAGTTTTGTTGCCTTTATTCTTTTATTACTTCTTTTCTATTTTTCTGGATTTTTTTTGTTTAGCTAGCAATATCTGCTTTTATGTACTTTTTAGCAACTTTTCTAGACATAAAAAAATATTTTTTAGATAGTTCTTAGTCTGAGTTTTAATTCTGAAGTGAATTTAAGCACTATATGGAATCCAAAAAGATCATTATTTCAAGCATCAAAATACAACTGTTTCATCCTACAAGTATATTTATCTCTGTGAATCTACCTCTCTGTATCTCAAAAGTAAGTCTAAATTAACTACAATGCAAGCACAAGCAGCACAAGATAATCTATCATCATGCCAAACTGATTTAGAGCAGTTTTTAGTATCAAAGTTGCTGATCCAATAGAAGCAGTGTCTCTTAAAGGACAATTTATAAAACAATTGGTTTTATGGCTTTGTAATGTCTCTGATTACACAACCACAGGTAGGAATCACTATGTGCCACTAACACCTGTAGGACTCAGGTACCTTTGCATTACCTGTGCATTTTAGAATTTACTTTTCTCTTGTGTCTGCAGCTGTTTATTATCTCGCCCTGCATTCTGCAGCTTTCACAGAGTGTCATACTGAGCGTGGCTCAAGCTGAACTTGCTGTGGAAACTGTGTCTGACCTGAACTTCAGAGATTGTGAGTTCAGCTCTCAATAGTGAACTGAGAACACTTGGGGCTGTAGATTCTGCTTTGTGTTTCACAGCAATCTTCTGGACATTCCTCTCAGCTTGTGACAAATGTTTGCCCTGGTTTATTACATACTAAAATACAAATTACTTACATCACAGCACTATCTTTCTGCTACGCTTGTCATACCATTTTATATGTTGATGGAAGACAGGGGTTTTGTGTGCCTTTCACAGAGAATCATGCTGTTTTAAGGCATGGAATAATTTCAGGTGCTGGCCTATTGGTTTGACATGAGGAAAAATACAAGATATAATAGAAACCATAGTTCTAATATGAGCATGTGAAGGGATAAATATTTTTACTCTTGAAGAAGCACCAATATGTTTACTAAATGAGTGATAAATTGGAAATTATTTCCTCCCTTTCTAAAAGTTTTTACTTTCTAGATATCTTTTTGATTGATTTTAGAATAACAGTTTTACTATTTCCCCTTAATATTTTTTCTTTCTGACTAATAAATGGATTTACATGATTTCATACAAGTTTAATGGATTCTGTGTAGCACTGGAAGTGATATAGTTTCAGATGTCAAAACTTAATAAAATTATTAAAATCATCACTGAATAAAATTATTAATTTCATCTAGTATAGCAATTTTTAAAGTCCCAAATTTTTTATTAAAGTACATGTAAAAAAAGTACCTTTTTCTTATATCACTCTTACTTTGTAATCTAAAACACATACAGAAAGAGAAAGATTGTAAAAATTAGACAGTCTTAATTGCCAATACTGAAACAGAGGTATTAATGTAAATTATTTTAATTCCATGGGTGAAGAAAAGCTATTTTTCATCTGTGGTGTAAAGTAAACCAAAAACAATCACTATATTTTTGCATTAATATAAAAAGAAAAGACCAAACAGAGGAACAGTATAAGGGCCAAATCTGTCTCCTTGATGGATTTAATGCAGTGTGCATATAACTGTACCAATAATTTGGGAAACAAATAAATAAACAGTATATTAAGAATAAATTGTAAAAAAAAATCTCCTAAATTTCTTGCAACATCTCCTTATGGAGATATTTTTTCTTATGTTTTCTATTTCCAGATAGAAACTTCTTTCCCCCCTGCTCCCCAGTAAAACCTCCAAGGATGTCTTTTTGAGGGGATATTATTTTATCCAGTGCTGTAGCACACTGGTATGTTTTGATAATCGAATTTATACTTTATCATTCATTAAGCATTCCTTTTGTGTCTCATTAGTCTGATGTCTTCTCTGTCAAAAAGAGTTGTTTCTGGCAGAAAGGAAATTATTATTTCTTAACATGTATAATAATATTTTGATGGCAGTACTTTCAATGTCTCTGTTTTATTTCTTCCAATAGATTTTTCATTCTATATCCTAGATATCAGATTTCAAAAAAGAAATTGAAAGTTGCTTAACTTTAAAGCTTTACTGCATTAGCATTGCTAATTAATGGATAAATTATTAACACAAATAACTGTCACACAACTTCATTTATATGCAGACACCTACATACCAAATTAGCAATTTAATGTAACAATTTTTATAAATGTGGCTGCCTATAGTTCATGAATCTTACACAAAAATCTTTGAAAATTCAAACTTTACCTATTTATGCATTTGTATATATATATAAACAGCCTCATAAATGCTCAAAAGCACTCACATTTCTGTTTAATGTAGGCATGTATTTTTGTATTAGTTGCAGAGCTATACCTGTCTTTCCTAAGCATACATTTCATCCAGAGAGTCAGTCAAAAAATGTAAGGCCTTACCTTCAGAATCAGGGCTTGATTTCTTAGATGTGCTATAATTCACTTCCACAGCACACTCTGCTCTAAGGTCTGTGATCAGCACTACAGAAAAAGTACCAGGCATGACATCTATATATACACAATTCACTTGATAGAAACAAGTGAATACTTAGATTCTTGTTTCAGTTCAACATTTATCAAATGATATTATTGTTAGAAAGAGATCTTTCAAGCAAACAATCTGCATTGAATTGGGAGTGATCTTGATGATACACTTCAGGAAAAAAAGGACCTTATTGTACAACACAGCAGATGAAAATACCCGCAGCCATTGCACGTACCACTCATTCTGTTAACCATGTAATATAAATTGTCATTTTGACATGTAGACTATTTCTCTTCCTCTATCACCTCCATGTCAATCCAATTCACTCATTCTTGCCAATGATGAATTAAAAAAAAAAAAAAAAAAAGAAAAAAAAGAAAAGGAAACAGGGAAAGGTTGTTATCCCGGATCTGCATTTGCGGAACATTTTAAAGCCAGTTAGGTTAACCATTGGGAAGATGTTAGTCTAGATAAGAGAATCCCCACTGGTTTTCTGTCTCCCCTAGACAATGAAATCACGTAGTTGTGTCTGTGCCTCTGTTTTGGATTGTTCTGTTTTAACACACAACAGATTGAGGGCTGCCTACTATTCCTAATTAACTCAAACTAATGAGAGAGCGAGTGGAGGGAGTGCCAAAAAAAGAAAAGAGATCATGTGTTGGAAGAGATTGAGTTACAACTTCAAGGGGATGGAGAAAGGAAAAGAAAAAGGAAGAAGGGGGAGGAGATGAAAATACCATCAAGGCTGAAAAGTAGGGGAGAAGAATCGCCTGAGAACAGATTTTATTTCTAGTAAATCTTTCTAATAAGTCTTTCTAAACAGTCTTTTATTTCTAATAAGAGGCAAAGACATCTTGCAAAAACACCAAAGAAACATAAACAATACAATGTTGCACGAATGCTAGATTACTGCTTCTTTTTGGAATCTACTTCAGCACCCAGTGCTGTCCTGGTTCTGCTCTCACTCTCCTATTACCAGTAAGTTAGTTGTTTGGTTTGATAGCACAGCACCTAATTAAACCAGTTTAAAGATAAAGCAAGTAAAAGTCAATTTTCAGGTGTGCACATACTGTGTGAAATGTCATGTTGAGAAGGATACCTTATTCCCTCAGGCCCAAAAGAAGACTGGCCAAAGCTCCCATGTTTCTGTGCCCGAGGTCTCCTTCCTCCAGGAGTCAAGATGAGGATGGAATCCCGTGGGAGGCAGAGAGGACAGCAGGAGTGTGTTTGCTGTGGTTGTAGCTGAGGCTGTAGGGCTGCCTAGAGTGAGACCTCAACTCTTCAATGGATGTCCCTGCTCCATTGATTCAGGCTGGGCAGGAGAAGAGAGAGGCTTCTAGAAAACAATGTGAGAAGGAGAGGTAGAAGGGGAGACCAAACCATGCAAGGGAGGAGGGGCAGGCTGGTGGGGGGATTCACTGGGTATCAGGCTGAAAGAAAGAAGTACTATGAAGAAAATAGGTTGTCAGAATAAGGGAGTGGAAGACATAGAATGAGTCAAACATTCACATTAACAAAATTAAGGAAGCACTGGGAAAGCAGTGAGAGAGGCTGAAAGCATCATGGAGCTGAGCGAGGAGGAGTTTTAGCAAGCAGTGTGCTGTGGGGAGAGGGAGGGGGGGAAGGAGAGAGGTAGGAGAGGCAGGGACTGGGGATGTAGCCTAGCTCCCACCACTCTCAGACCAGAACCAGAAGCTCTTGCTGTGCCTGCATGTGCCTGCACACACATGTGCGCAAGCACATGTGTAGGGCTTGCTTCTTTACTCTGGCCCAGACTGAGGTTGATAACAGCGCTAAATTGTTTAGCAAAAGCCATGGGGATATGGCAGGTAAACAGGAAGAAAACAGCCAGCTGGTTTTGGCCATCTGTGGATTTTTGCATGCAATGAGACCAGGTTGCTGCCAGGCTCTGTGCAGATGAAATGAGGCAACAGGCTGCAGCAGGGCAAAGGACACGCCGCCAAGCCCTGACAGGCTGAGGTGTGACCTGACGAATCCTAACCACCCTGGACATCCTCGGGACAGCGAGGGGAGGGACACAGGGTGCCAGGATACAGCCCGGGCTTGGGCTCAGAGGAGAAGGGGCTGGGTAGGGAGGGTGGGAAAGGGGGACCTTTTGAGACTGAACAGGAATGCAAATTTAATACAAATTCAGCCAATGGGGGACAGAACTTTTTACCAAGGTTTTCTTAGATTAATTTTTTTTACCCAAGGAAATTTCTGGTAGAATTTTTTCACATGGGGGAAAATAACTTTAAAAATTCTAACGTCTTTATCTCATTAACAATAGAGTATTTTTTTTGGCTTAGGGTTTTTTTTTTCTTTTTTCTTTTTTTCTTTTTTCTTTTTTTTTTTTTTCCAATTTGTGTTTTTTCTTCCCTTGGAGGGAATGTGTCCTGTATAAGAGATATACAAAACTTAGCTTTTGAAATGTATTCTGCAACTTAAGCAAATGATAAAACATGCCCCATATATATCTTTGCAATGACCAAGTGGCTTTGGACATACATAGAATTTAACATACTGCATTGGTGAACAAGCATGACAGCAACAATCATAAGGAAACATGCCATAGACAGTGCAGCTGTGGGAATATTCTTTTTGCAGATATGTGCATATGTCCAGGTCTGCATGGAACAGAGAATTTACTTACCTACAAATATATCTCACTTGAAAATTTTCAGGAGAAGTCGTTGCAGTACACTGAAAGATGTTTTATTTTCACCTGCACCTAACACTAGCTGTTTAGCACAGCAAAAAAAGAAAAGAGACTGAATTGTAGTTTTAAAATCAAAAGTAATGGAAAAAAAATTGTGGTAATCTTTAAAGAGTTCCTATCATGGGAACTACAGACCTACTACTAGTAGGCTTAAAAGCTGGCCAACAGAGATTACATGAAGGATTACATGTGTAAGTATAGGACAAACAATTGTGTTTTGCATTCTCTGCTATTGTAATTTCCTAAAAATTAAAGAAAATAGTGATTGAACAGATTAACTCAGAGCATGGTGCTAATAATGCTAAGATGATCCTTGCGGTCCCTTCCAACTCAGAATATTCTGTGAATGATTACTAAAGAGAAAACCCAGCATATATACTACAGTTAATTTCTCCTAGTAATGCAAAGCCAATAGATTGTACTTTTGTTCTGAGTAAGGTAGATTTGACCTTGAGAGAGAGGAGAGGTCCCAGTTGACTGGAAGCTGGTTAACTTTGTTCTAACTTTCAAAAACCACAGAAAGAGTGACCCTGGAAGTTAAACATCTTTTAGTCTCACTAACAGTGCCCAATAGAGTTATGGAGAAGATTCTGGAAGGTATAAAAAAACACCTAAAGGACTACACAGTCATTGGTCACAGTCAGCACGGTTTCATGAGAGGGAAGGCCTACCTATCAAACCTATGATCCTTTTATGACAAGGTAAACCACTCAGCTGATCAAGGAAAGTCAGTGGATCCACTGTTTCTGGGTTTCAGTTAAGCTTTCAATAGTGTCTCTCCCAGTGTCCTTATGGATAAAATGTGCAGCACACAGCTGGATAAACACATGTGGTGGGTGAGCAGCTGGCTCCATGGATCAGGCAAAAGGGGTTTCAGTGAATGGGGTGACATCAGACTGGTGCCCTGTCACCAGTGAGGTTCTGCAGAGCTCCATCCTTGGCCCTGAGATCTTCAACATCTTCGTAAATGACCTGGATCTAGGACTGGAAGGGATACTAAGCAAGTTCGCAAATGATACTAAATTGGGGTGAGCTGTTGACTCCCACAAAGTCAAGGATGCCCTGCAGAGTGACCTCAAAATTAGAGAGCTGGGCAATCACCAACCCTATTAATTTCAACAAGGGAAAGCACCAGATTCTGTACCTGGGATGGGACAATCCTGGTTGTGTTCAATATACTGGGGAATGAGATTTTGGGGAGCAGTGCTGCAGAAAGGGTCCTGGGGGTTCTGGTCAGAGGGAAGTTGAATGTGACTCAGCAGTGCCCTGGCAGCCAGGAGGGCCAAGCATGCCTTGTGATCTCTTCTATTTGGTGTCCAGTGACAGAACATGAGGGAATGGCATAAAATTGTGTTGGGGAGGTTTAGGTTTGATATGAGAAAAAAAGGTTCTTCACCCAGAGGGTGGTTGTGCACTGGAACAGGCTCCCCAGGGAAGTGCTCACATCACCCTGCCTGCCTGAGCTCAAGAACCATCTGGATGATGTTCTCAGGCTCGTGGTGTGACCCTTGGGACATTCTATGCAGGACCAGGAGCTGGGTTCAATGATCCTTGTGGGTCCCTTCCAACTCAGAAGTGAAATCCCTTCTGTGCTTCTGCGGCTTTTATCTCACAATGACATTTCAAAAGTACAAGAATAAATTGTGACAGTGGGTAGGTTTAAGCTGCTCCATTTCATCATGCAGTCTCAAACTATGGAGTGGCATTTTACAGAAGCCATATTATGGTTAACATACTGTGCTGATTGTAGTCAGCACAAAGCACAAAGACAGTCAGCTGGGTGCAGGGTGCCAAACAAGCAATTGTTTTACCATTTTTAGACATGACTATTTATAATATAATATTTCTGCACACATGACACCATCCTGTTTCTTTTTACTGGAAAATACACAGGTTAGAAAACTCTGGTTCCAAACACCTATTAAGAACGCAAAAAGAATACAAAATAGTTGCTCGGTGTTTTTGCCAGTTTTAACTGGCAGATCCTTCTGTGCACACATAGGTACATGAGAAAGATCAATATTTTAAAGTTGTAAATTAACTTATCCTTTTGAAACAGGTTCTGTACAGTGTTTTTGAGATGAGCGAGGGTCTGTAGTGGCATGGAGTCGTCAGGCAGGTGCAAAGGACAGATGCTTTATTGTAAAAAACAGGCCTTTTTAGCAGTTAGGCCTTTATCAGTTATGTACTTTTGAATCATAACAAACATAATTCAGTCAACCACCATACACCACGACGTGAACACATAATGGTTATATAACTTGTTTTTCTACCTTGAATTCAGTTGAGTCACTTTTTTATAGTCCTTTTTTGCTTAGCCAAAGTAGTGGGCCTGAACCATGATTTTACAAGGCCTTCCCTTTGTAAGGTTTTACTTATATGCAATATAGAATCAATTTTTTCTCTTTATCAAAGAGACTTTTGGACTCATTCATCAATCCAGATGACTGTTATATGCCAGCTGAAAAATTGCATTCATGAACAAAACAGGAGAAAAGGGAAAAGCAATGACAATTTGGCTGAAGTCCCAGAACAAATAGGCAAATCTCTGAAGAGAAATGATATTAAACCTGTTACATGCACACATTACACTGCATATTTACATAAAGCTAATGCACAGAGTCCTGTCTCACTAGACCACACCAGTGTGTAACTCTTTGGCTAGGTGAAGCTGTGACAGTCTGCTTTAACCATGGATAACCTTGCAGATAAAGCTGCCAGAAAGGGAATTTTGCAACTGCCTTGAGACTTTGGAAACTAGATTGTCATAGGATTAGGTAATCAAATATTTGGCTCTCAGGAAGGCTGAAAATGGATTGAGGATATAAGGAGGGGATACAGCCTCCACTTGCACGTTTTGCCAGTCTGCTTGCTAAAGGAGTATTATTTCACTTTCCAAACTGACACAGTAATGGGAATGAATGCAGAAAAATTAAAATCAACTACCTGGAGAACTAAAAACCCCAAACCCCATGTATATATATGCAGATGGAAGCCCCAAATATCAACTTACACAAAGTAACACCCAACACCCAAAGAAGAGGAAAACAAAAAAGAAATGAAAATGTACACTTCTGTTGTAATCCTAATGTAGGAAAAAAAAGGAAATACTTATATCACAAATAATGAAAAACTATATTCAGGTTATTGGATGTCGTGTTGCAATTAATGAAGTTACACCAGATTAAAACATTAATATAGTACACAACTTTGCACATCTGTAGAGTCTTTCACTAAAGATTGAATTCCACTGAATAATATGGAATTCATATCCAAGAATTATTTTTAATTTCTGTAATTGTCTTCAAGTTATTCAATCAACATCTGTTTTGAGGAGATATACAAAGTCAAGCCATTATTGTTTTCTGCATGATAATGATCACAGACTTCTTGGGCAAAAAACTTCAGAAATAAATTTTTCTTTTAGGAGACAATAAATATTCTAACAGTATTAAATCTATCTATCTAACTGTATAAAATCTATTATCAAAACCCCCCATTGTAATAGGAAAATGCCTTCAACGTGTACCTTACTGCATGGTAACAAATATCCCATAGATATGTCAATTCATCAGCAACCACTTGCACATTGAATTTTACATTTTACTAGAAAAAGTGTTCTGCAAATTCTGCAGGCTGAAGCTCAGTGAGTCTGTATGAGTGAGCCTCTCTGAGACTTCAGGGAGCATGAAAAAGGATCAGTATCTGAAGTATACCCTCTCCAATGTGGTGTTTTACAAAAGCTGAGGCCATGCAGATAACAAGTCTAATCTTTCTTTTTAAAATAAACTTGGTATGAAACCTTCAGTTTTGTAATAATTATTGGATCACAACGTATTCTTTTCTGCTGCTATTTTGCTTTCCAGCACACTGTGCTAGCAGGAATTTCCTAAAGCAGTTGCTTTAACATATTTAGTTTCCCAATACTCCTACTTAATTTTAACCCAAGTGAAGCGCTACCAATGTTATGAGATCTTTTGCAAAAATATATTGTAGCCCTGGTGGAATGCTCCCACCATTACTGGACTTTGTGGGAAGAAATCCAATAGCTACCAGATTGTGTTTTGGCCAGCATGGAAAATGACAGATAACTAAAGCAAATTGTCTCACAAGCCCATGACCAGCAGTCCAAGCTCCCCTCTGGGACCAGCCCTCTGGGGTCTCCTGAGGCAGGACAGCTGTACCAGTACCCCTATCCCAGTGGGATGGCCCCTGGAGCCTGGCAGCTCTCCAGTAGGCAATACTTGAAAAGACTGTCACTGATTACGAGGCCTCAGCTGATATTGTCCCAACATACACATACTCCCTGAGCTAGAACAGGGTCCACTGAGAGATGCTAGGGGATTTAATGTGAGCATTTGACTGAACTTGAGGGGAATTTTGGATGGGTTTCCTTTTACACAGAGATGTAGATACACGCAACCCTTTGCCTGTGTGCATGTGTGAGAGTTGGTTATGGCGTGAATGTTCTTATCCTGAATTCATATTTAACTCACTGCTATAAATGTTGCATATCTATCTGAATAAGTATATAGATGTTAAATTAGTCAATGATTAAGTACTACTATACCCTTTTGAACCCTTAACTTCTTGTATCCACATCATTTGTGCTTTAACCCTCTTACAGTCTCTATGTAAACCACTCTACATTGATTCTAGTCTGACTTCCTTATGTATGATTCATCTGTATGAATGAACCTTGCCACTGAGCTCTGTTAAAATTGTACTTTCTCAAATTTATATAAAAACCTGCTTTTTTGCCAACAGCCTTGGTAACAACTCTTTAAGCAGCCTAGCAATTAATTTGTGACATTTGTCAAGCACAGGCCCAGAGAGATGTGAACACATGAGGACAGTCAGCAGTCTTAGCATCCACTCTTAGCAATTCTGTACATCCTGCTTAAATTATGTCAGCACCTGACTGGACTGTGACTATCCCACTCATACATGCAGCAATTACCTGAATGATGCAGTGTTTAGCAACTCATACCCAAGTTTTATGTCTGTTCATTTTCTACATCTTCTACCCTTTCTACATCTTTCTTTTTCTAGCCTTGGAGTACTGAAAGCTCTAAAATAATTATCAGCACTCAATGTAGACTTATGCCTGAAGCTAATGTCACACCGAATTTACATCAACACAACTCACTGAGTTTAGTCACACTATTGTTAAACTACTCCATCAGTGAAACAAGGTCAGATCTATATAACCAGAGGTGACTTACATTTTAGTTGTGTTTTTTACTATTTGCATGTGTGTCTAGAATTGGCAAATATTACACCACCTATTACGTCTCCATAGTTCTAGTGTGGATTCCTGAGAAATACAAATGTAGTGTAACATTGTGCTCACAAAAGCTAAATATCTCCAGTAGATAGTAATGCACTATTCCAGGGGGAGTCATATGTTAACTTATGGAGAAATTGCCATATTACTTATCTTTCTTTTTATTCAATCACTTGCAGATCAGTGGAGGATAAGGGGGTTTTGGCTCTTGTCCATCAGATTTTGTCTTTGTTCTGCTGTAGAATGTACTAACAGTCTCCAAGTCAAGCTAACAGGAGCTTAGGGAATTCAGACAAGTCCATTCCCTAAACAATGTCTGGCATGACTGAATCTTCAACAGCATCACTTACCATGGGTTAATTTCAGGCTCTGGTATGTCCACCAGAGAAAAACCATGTATGTTAGTTTGGAGGAAATGAAAAAATTGTGTGATACTGTATACTATTTTTACTTTTTTCAGGACAAAACAGCCTCTTGAAGTGAACTATGTGTTTAGTACAGCTCAGTGTGTCACATTCATCCAGCGTACGAAGTACAGTTCAGTTTAACTTGATGTCTATTGGAATTAAGATAGGCAGCAAATGTCTGCTACCCTAAACACAGTATTTATCTTGCTGAGAAATAGTACAGATATTTAGCACATGCTCCACATTTACTGTAATTCAGATTTTCACAGTAAGACAAAAATGCTTAAATGTCCAACTTGCCGTAGAATTCTTGTGTATCTGGCTCTGAGAAGCAGTTGTCTAGGAAAATTCTAGGCACAACACTGCTAAGTTTGGCACCAAGCAACAAACCTCTAGCTCCAAAACTCATGGTCATGTTTCTATAAAAAATTTAGTTAGGAGACCTTCCCCCAAAACAAATGCAATGGATGAGTCTTCGATGGCTGTTGGAAAACTAGTACAGCAGACAATTTTATGGGAAACGCTCCAGTCATTGTGTTGCTTTTTACAATGTGTGGCCATGTAGTTGTAAAGGGGAGAACCAGAACTGTCAGGAAAATGCTGGAGCTTTATGAAGTGTCACATATTGAAGGAAGAGAGATCCAAGTCTCCAGAGCCCAGCACTATTCAGACTGTGAATACTGTGGTCCTGTGAGAGCCAATGAGTTGGTTCTACAACAAATCATGAACTAGAATTTCCAGAATGGGACAATCAGCACCTCTCAGGAGAGCACTTTGTCTGTCCTTCAACCTGGAAGTGTTTGCATTAACTACAGTTTTAAAGTAACCTTAAAATCTCAGAGTTTGTTGTTCTGCTTTTTTTATGGTACAGCATGAATACTGTGAGGAGATCAATTTACACCTTGTCATGGTAAGTTTAGTTGAATTGGATCTAACCAAGCTGTGAAAAGAGCCTGTCACATGAAGCTTTACAAACAAGCCTCCCTACTTCTTTCATTATTATTTTTTTCTTAGGGATGCCTTTTAATTCTTGTTTTTCTTCAAAGACAGCAATGTGTCTGTGTTGCAGTGCATGACTGAGGCTTTCGAAGTTTTATATGCATTTTATTTATTTTGTGTTGGTATGTTCCTTCCAAAGTCCCTTCACCCATTCCCAAACTCACAGGGTATTTCCCAGGGGGGAGTCCCCTGTCAATCAGCCTGGTAACTTAAGGGGAAATCATCTCCCATTTGACCAGGTGTTCCAACACCTGCCCTTTTCAATTGTTCCTCTCCTCGACCACCCATACTTTCCATCCATTGGCCCAAATTCTCCGGCTGCCCCAGGCTGCGTCCTTGGGTACAAAAAGAAGGACAGGCCAGACTGTGCCTTTTGCACATGGAGCTGTACCAGAATAAACATCTACCAAACCCGTGGCAAAGCTCACTCTTCATTTCCATGCCTTGACCACACTCAACTGGCTAATCTGATGAACCCACAAACTGTTTCAGTTGGTCTGGGGTTTGCTGCTTAGCCGGTAAGCAGCCCCCAAGGAGAAACCATCACGTCTGAATAAAAAAAAAAATCAATTGCTGTTTCCTTCTGTGGATGACCACCTGAAATAAATTTAAAGAACAGATTTTACTAATCAAAGGGATTTAATTTAGCTATTCTTTAGTAATTCTTTTAGGTGGAGTTTTATTACCTTTACGAACTCTTAGGTTTTCCTGCATTTTATATTTTTTCAGACAGCTGCTTTCTCAGTAAAGCGTTACTTGAGTGTGACTACTCAAGTCAGGTATTTTCTATATTGAAAGAACTTTTGGTTTTAAAGAAGTTTTGCTGCTTCTGGGGAACTGGTGTACTCCTTTAATATTGGTTGAGTTCCAAAGATGTTTTAACACTGTGTACTCAGCTGACATGATTGCTTTATGATTAGAATTTTACAGGTTTTTCTTCATAATTAAATATTCTCAAAAGTATTTTAGAGATTCCATGATATTAATTTGTTAATGTATCTGCAGAATAATTTTGGTGCACATATACTTAACCCTCATCACTTCCTGGATCAAGTTTTCTTTCAAGTGGCAGTAGTAAACTGCAATGTTTATTCAAACTGCAATGTAAAGATGAACGAATTGCTAAAGTGAATTACCTTGCAGTCCATATTTTATAGAAATACTTTTATTGCTGACAACCTGATACATTAGTACAGTGTATACTATAAACATTACCTACAGAATATTAAGAAATTTTTAGTAAAAGTACAAGTCTTCTCCTTCTTACCCCTTCACCATTTCCATTGATAAGAATTTGTTGATTTCAAAACCTAATTTTCACAGCTGAAATCCCTTAAACCTGAGGTAGCTGAAGCTGCTTAAGTGGCAAATAGTCTTGTGCTGCCAATTCATTACTGTTCATAATGTACTTTCAATGTTTTAAATGCTGTGCATGTGTTTAGGATTTGCTAAGGTGTTATTTGTATACAATGTCTTTTGGAATAATGGAAAACAGCAATTTAGGGCTCAGTTCTCATTTTATTTATAGTCATACGTAGCAAATCCCAACTACAAGTGAAATCATTGTGTGTGTGCACCTCTATCATCAAGAGGCTGATCGAGGAGTTTTCAAATTGTGGCTAGGCACTTATAAAAGAAAACCAAAGTAGCACATGAGGAAGGTCTTATAGTTGTTTTAGAAATGTTAGTATAAAATAAACCCACAGCAAAGTAAAAATTAGCTATATTATAGAAAATCAGTTGTATGTACACAACTTGAAAAACATTATTTTTTTTAAACATGCAATAGAAGGGCCTAGAGGCCAGTTTGTTGTTGCAGAATATAATTTAGAATAAACTCAATTGCAGAAAGATTAAGAAGGCTTGGCTTACTGCTAGGTTGAATATTGTACTTAAAAATTGAGCTATTTCAGTTTCTGTACTATAAATAATACTTAAGCAAGCCTGCTCATATCTTCTTTATTTAGTAAGACTTAGAGACTTAGACTTGTTTTTGATAAAAGCTGGCTAGTGTTTAACTACAAAAGTAAATCTTATAGCAAATTGTAGCAAGATCATTAACAAACCACCTGTTTTAGCTGACTTTGTTTGATAGTTTCTTTGCTCAAACCATTCAGCAGAAGTTGGGGTTAGTTCCTAGAAACACCATTTTTCTTCAAGTTGCAATATATACTAAGATTGTTTATCTCTTTAATCAGGGGCTTGCATTACCAGAGTTCTGTTCTTTCTTCCCACTCACATATAACCAGAAATTAGAATGCAACTGCTTTATCAGACAGAACACTTTCATCTTTACAATTAGTTATTGGAAAGTCTTGTGCTTTTATTTATGATTTCTTCCCATTCCCATTTGAGGCTATTTTTGTATTTATAATAAGATTTTTTTGTTGTTGTTATAATGTTTATTTCATTCTATGAAATTCATATATGCATATGAAGTTTTAAGACAACCTTGCTTTCTGTTTAACCATTTTCTGTTTTCTGAATTTCCTGTATACTAATGCATGTGATGAACTATAACTTGATGGATTTTCCATCTCATTAAAAAGCAAGAGCAAAACTAATTTAGCCTGGAAGTCCAGGTTTTCTGAACACATGTAAATAGATAGGTGGTATTGGCTCTCATGGCCAAAGGCAGGAAGGCAGGGACACACTGTGCTAGAAAAGATAAGAACATGTTTCCTAATTCCCACTTCCACCCACCCAGCCATCTCTATAACTTGAAGAATAACATATTCTGAGTTTCTTTTAACTCCATGACCGTTGACTCTCTGGAATGACACTGCTGAAGGGGTATCTTGTTCCTTGCAACCCTCAGCTTACTGTTATTGGAATCCTTCATTCTGGGGTAGAGAAATCTGACATCTCTGCTGTATGCAGGTGTCTCTCTTCACAATTTCTTTCCTGAAACATAAACATATACCGCTTAAGGAGGATAAATCATAAAGTTCTGAGGATTGCCTGAAGTCAAATTGCCACGTATTTTGTTGCCATCAATTTAGAATATTATTAACATTTTAACAATCATTCTCTACTCAACATGAAAGAGTAAAGTTAAATGAGAAAATAAAGAAAATAAATAAATAAAAATCAAATCTAAAAAGAAATAAAATGGGTAATTTGGGGATTTCAAGTTATGGCTGTTTGTGTATTTACTATTTTTCTACTGCTCCTACAAAGCCTTTATTTATTACTTGCAGCAATGCTTCTGAAAGCTGGTGGCTCCTAGAATTCACTAACAAAGAGAGGAAGGAAAGGGGACTGTTCCATTGCCGAAAAATGTTCCTACACATCTCATTCACCTCTCATATTTGTGCCTCTGCTTTTAATTCTGCTTAAAACTGTCAGGTTTTCAATATGCTGAGATCTGTACCTTTGCAAGGAGCCAAGGTAGGAGAAACCATGAAAGAAGCAATGAACAGAGAACCAAGAAAAACTCAGCCTGGATTCTGACTCGAGCATGCTCCAGAAAAAGAAGCTGGACTGTGGAATTTTCATAAGCTTCAAATTGTTCAACCCTTTTAGGAACATTAATCTACTTCTGAGCTGTTGGAACACTCTTTTCTAGTAGTTCAGAGCAGAAATGAACTAGGTGGCAGCTACTGAAAATAGTTTCTATCTCCTCTGTTAAACTCAATTTTACTGTCAGTTTTACCTTGAGATGTCACCTGAACAGTTTTCTTTGTTCATTCATAGTTGCTTGCAGGGCTTGTCTTTATCACATCTCTGGGAGAAATGTCTAGAGTCCTATTCGAGCCTATACAACCACATAACAAACTATAAAGCTAGTTCTGTGTGCTGATGTGTAGCTTAAACAACTGCCTATATTTAGCAGTGATATCTGGGAATCATGTGCTCAGCCAGACATTTACATAAACAATAGATCAGTGAAGTGATACTAATGTAGTGGTTGTGCGATGAATTTATCTGCAATTTAAGCTCAGGTGAAATATAAATAAGAAAAAACTATTTTTCATTATATGCTAAGAGTAAAATTGTATTTGGTGTTTTATTTCATCAGTTTCTGGAAGTTTCTTATTCTTCTCATAAAGCAATTACGTGGTCACAGACTCTTAATGATTAATCACTTAATCTGGACTTAATCTGCTCTGTATCTGCTTTTTGTTACACAGATAGCAGCTATAAAGTTTTGCACTTATTTCACAGTGTAACACAATTTTCAGACTCAAACTCAGTATAAAGCTCTAAAGTGTGTTTATATTTCATTTGTGTGAAATGACTTGATAATAATATTATTCAAAGTTTTAAAATTAAAAATTCATTAAAAATTAATAGTAACACTGTGTTACCCATTTTACTAAGCATAGTGGTGGATTCAGTAAAAAAAATAGTGTAGCATTGTAGGGAATCAGAAACCATAGATGAGATCTGTGGCAGAGCAAAGTAAATAAGAAACTACGATAATGAGATACATAGAAGTCAACAAAAACTAAGTCTCCTGCAACACAGGCATTTTGAAGTCATTGCCAGAGATTTCAAACAATTTGTACTTAAAAGGCAAAGTTAAATATCTACTACTATTTAATGTGCAGCCACACATCCTTGAGGTCTGTTCTGTGAATACTGCCAAAATGGAGTGACTTTGGTGACTTTGGATGGATGATTTCAAAGGGGAAGAAATGACTGCTGGATGAATTCTTCTCACCTCTAAGAGGGCTACAAGGAATTTTTATACTTTCTTGCACAGTGGCTCAGTGTAAGCAGAATGTAAGAGCAAGAAATGCTTCATTTCTTTGATCTATATTGCACTCGAATGAGAAATAACTGCAGTATGACTAGATATTTTTGATGTCATTAGAGGATATGTATCCACAGAGGATGTGTCAGAGCAGACCTCAGTGAAGGCTGGGTGACAGAACATACTGTGCCCCTTTTACCAAGATGACGGCAGAATGAATTAGAATTATTTAATAACATTTCCAGCATTTTCATTCACAGTAGTATAGCACTATTTAAAGATGCACAGTAAGGACTAGAGAAATCACAGTTGACATGGGGCTGTTTCAATACACAGGAAGAAGTATGCTCTGACCTTGGAAGTATTAGAGTTACTTTTCTAGTTCAGGGTCTGGAATTTAGCCTGAGGTGAAATTCCTACAGCACTACACTGGCCTAATAAGAACTCTTTTTTTTTTTTTTTTCCTTCCCCTCAGAAGAGGGAATGTACATCAAAATGTTCTCTTAGCAAGGCAAAAAAATAGAAAATCCTGACTGGATTGCTGACTGTTACTTTTCTGGAATACTGAAATTTCTCCTTGGATTCCATCTTCAAAATTCCTGTAAAAACTGAAAAGAATATACGAGAGCTAAAAAATCTGAAAACTCCAGTTCTTCCAACTTAAGTCCAAAATTCCAATTTGAGTCAGGAGGCCATTATGTCTATTCAGTTAGTATGGTTTGTAGAGAATTCAGAGATTCCCACTCTTTCCTCTACTTTTCTCATTGTCTACCATTTGTAGTCCACAGTCTATTCTGGTTGAAGACAGAATGGAGTAATTCACACTATATTTCTGAATTATACAATCCATTAAAACTCAAGCCCCCTTTTCCTAACCATCATGCTACGTCTTGACATCCTAATTTGTCTATTCCAGAAAAACCTTGGTCCCTGGGATCAAGTAATACAGAGTGGGTTTTGACCACAATATTTAAGATCAGACTTTAAAGTGCAGAGGTGCTTGAGATACCCTGTGGTTGGCTCCCAAATGCCTTTAAGGTGATATTTTCAGTGCATGCACTCTAAATTTAAACTTTCTGAATTAATGTGATGCTGTTTACCTCTTCTAGAGTATCTGCAACGTTGAATTGCTGAGAAGGAATGAAGTCTGCTAGAATTCTGAAGATGGTACAGTTTCTTCAAAAGTATACAGGGTTTTCCCCTGAAGGATATATTCCCAGCTGGATTTTTTTTGCCTGAAGCAGCTCAATAATTTGCTTCAAAAAAGACACTGAAACCAAACTTAAGAAGTTCAGTAGCCTGGCATCTCCCAGTAAATGAGAGAGCTCTTTGGCTGAGTAGTTGTGCCCAAGGAATTTGACAGAATCACAGAATGGGTCAGTCTGGGAGGGACGACCTTCTAGTCCAACCTCCATGCTCAGTCAGGGTCATCTCAGAGCACATGGCACAGGACTGTCTGTGTTCAGACAGTTCTTAAGTGTCTGCAGTGAGGGAGACTCCACACCCTCTCTGGGTGATCTCTTCCAGTGCACAGTCACCTGCACAGTAAAGAATTTTTCCTCATGTTCAGGTGGAACTTCCTCTGCATCAGTTTGCACCCATTGCCGCTTGTGCTATTGCTCAACACAACTGAGAAGAGCCTGGCTCCATCCTCTTGGCATCCTCCCTTCAGGTATTTACAGACATTGATAAGGCCCTTTCTCAGTTCTCCCTTCTTGAGGCTGAGCAGGCCCATCGCCCTCCGCCTTTCCTCCTAACAGAGATGCTCTGGTCCCTTGATCATCTTTGTCCCCCTCTCCTGGACCCATTCTAGGAGCTCCATGTCCCTGTTGTACTGAGGAGCCCAGAGCCCCACAGCTGCACTCCAGATGTGCCTCCCCAGGGCTCAGTAGAGGGGCAGGATCACCTCCCTGGAGCTGTTGGCAGAGCTCTTCCTAATGCACCCCAGGACAATATTGGCCCTCTTGGCCACAAGGGCACACTGCTGGCCCATGGCCAGCTTGTTGTCCTTCTTTCTGAGCCAGTGATACTCCTGAACTAAATTTGCTTTAATATGAACTTCATATGTATTCAGCACATATTTTTCACCCCATTTTTTTAATGTGACACGGAAGGACTTATTTCATAACATTAAACTCATGCATCAGAACTATTTCACCTTTAGGGCTGGACTATTCACAAATTGTTTAATTTTTCTAGTTTGTGGTTGTCTATAAAATTTTAAAAAACTGATTGCCACTCCTAAATTGAATTTTAAATGAGAAGCAAAAATTAATATATTTTTGAACCAGCTGAAAAATGATCCCATGGCAAATGTGGGAGCTTAAAAGTACCACTTAGTTCCCTGACCCTTTTCTCAGAATGTACCTGCATGAGTAATTGCTGTGTTTTAAAACTCAACTAGAGATGAAAAACCATGTCACCATTCACTCAAACACTCCTCTCTTCCCTCTCCACCGCAGTGGAATAAGGAGAAGAATCCAAGTGAAACTTGTATGTGGAGTTAAGAACAGTTTAATAATAATAATATAAATTAATTAAAATATATATATTATTTTAAAATAATATTTTTTAAAAGGTGGGGAATACTGTAAATGTTGCACAATGCAATTTCTCACCACCTCCTGACCAATGCCAACCCCCCTTTCTGAATCCAGTTCACCTCATCTTTCAGGTAACTTCTCCAGTCTATACAGCGGCCATATTCTATAGTGGCCATGTTCCATTGTGTGGAATATCCCTTCCAGCAAGAGTCCCAGCTATGGTTCCTTCCAGCTTCTTTTGTGTACCTCCTTATTGGCAGATAAGAAAAAAAAGTATTTGAGTCAGGATAAACACAACTTGGCAAAAAAACCCAAAACATCAGTGTGTTATCAACACTATTTTCATTCTGAATCTAAAACACAGCACTGTAACAGCTTCTGAGAAGAAATTAACTCTGCCCTACATGAAACCACAAAAGCAATGATTAGAGCCACTCCTTATTCCATACCATATATGCCATGCCAATTTTCACTCTCCTTAATATCCCATCACCTTTCCTACCTATCTGTTTTGATAGATATACATATAAATATCATTCTCAAAGTCTATGGAACATCTTTGTCAAATATTCATAAAACATCTGCACAGAAAAAAACCTCAATGAAGCAAAACAAAAACCAAAAAACACCAATCAGAAACCCCCACAAAACTTTGAATTCATGTAGTCTATGATTTTGGCCCTTATTCTTGTTACTAATCTTTTGAGCAGTAAAAATGTTGTGAGGTGTTGTGTGGTTGCATGTTGCACAGTTAACTCAGTTCTGATTCCAGTACTCCTGCACTAGCTCACAGTTTTATCAAAGTTCTTCTTCATTGGTGTGATCCAAGGGAAGTCAGGCTCAGCCCTACAGAAGGCTTGTGGTTAGGAGTGATACCATGAGGTGCCCAGTGAGGTGATGCATACGTAGTCATCACAAAAGTGGTAATACACAGTGCTGTAGTTATTAAAATAATTCAATTTAATTCATCAGCTATTCTCATCCAAAATCAAATCCCCTTGGGGCAACACCCCAGACTTCCCCATTGTCCCATATTACCCACAAAGCTGCACTGCAGTGATTAAGCAAAAACATGATCCCACAGATAGGTTTGCCTTTGCCTGAGGCAGGAATAATGAAGACTGTTTTCTCCAGCATATTTTTAATGTGCACTACAGGAATTTTACCCCATTCCACAGTATGTAAAAATTTTGATTGTGCTGGGCCAGCCTGATTGGCAGACCCTCTGGTGTTGACAAACCAAGTGGTCTTTGCTAAATGTGTATCCCAGTGTTTGAAGGTCCCACCACGCATTGCTCTCAGTGTAGTGTTTAGCAGTCTACTATATCATCTGATCTTTCCAGAGGCTGGTGCATGACAGGGAATGTGATATGCTCATTCAATGGCACATTCTTTGGCCTAAATGTCTATGAGGTGGTTTCAGAAGTGAGTTTCATTTTCTGATTTTATTCTTTCTGGAGTACCATGTTGCCCTAAGACTTGCTTTTCAAAGCCTAGGATACTGTTCTGGGTGGTGGCATGGGACACAGGGTATGTGACTGGCCATCCAGGGCTTGCTTCCATCACCATAAGCACACGGTGCTTGCCATCATGATTCTGGGGGTGTGTGGCACACACAGTCTGCCAGGCCTTCCTATACTTACATTTCAGCCATCATCCTCCATGCCAAAGAGGCTTACCCACTTGGCCCTGCTTGAGAGCAGCACATTTCATGATGGTAGATAACTAGGAGGCAGCATCCGTAGCTAGATTCCCCCCTTTATCACCCCTGTTGGATCTCCTCCTTGATGTCCCAAGGTGTCATGGACCCACCATGCTAGGAATAACTCACACTTATTTGTCAATCCAATCCAGCTGAGCCACTTCAGTCCTAGCAGTGTGATTCCCCTGCAGGTTGTTCTGATGTTCTTCTGGGGCCTAACTCTTGGCTAGATGACCATCTCAGCGATCTACCTGCACAGCCATGTTCTCTACCTGGATATCTTGTTACAAGGCAGACAGACTTACCACTGTGTTACCTTGTGCTTCCTTTGTTGCAGCCACCCCCGCAGGGTGTTTGCCACCATCCACAAATCAGTATAAAGTATTGTCCCTTTCTCTCATTCAGCAATGCCTAAGGCCAGCCGGATGGGTTTCACCTGTGCAAGCTGACTCACTTCACCTTCTCCTTCAGCAGCTTCTGTGACTTGTTGTAGGTGACTCCTATACACAGCTGCTTTCCATCTCCAATACTTTCTCACAAGACAGCAGGATCCATCAGTAAAAAAGGCATATGGCTTCTCACTTTCTGGTAATTTATTATATACTGGGGTCCCTTCAGTATATATTACCAACTTTTCTGGTGACATTCCAAAATCTTTGCCTTCTGGCCAGTCCATGATATACTTCTAAGATTCCTGGAGAGCTGGGGTTTCCTTTCCAAGCTTGTTGTGTGCTCAGTGTGACCTGCTTACTCTGTGTAGTGTCTGCTGCATGATGTGTGGAAGAGATCCTCCCTTTGAGCACCCAATCCAACATGAGCAACCAAGGTGCCAGTCAGAGTTGTGCTTCAGTACCAATCACCTCTGAAGTGGCTCAGACAGTTTCATAAGCTGCCAGTATCTCATTTTCAGTTGGAGTAGAGAGGACTTCAGATCCTCGGTGTGCCTGAGTCCAAAAACCTAGAAGTCAACCTTGAGTGTTCTCTGGTGCTTTCTGCCAGAGCCTCCAGGGAGGGCCATTCTCCCAGCCGCAGTACAAAGCACATTTTTTACATCTTGCCCTGTTTGGACTGGCTGGAGGACTACAGCATGATTTGCTCAAAGGCTTGTCACTGCTCAGGGCCCCATCTGAAATCATTCCTCTTCCAGGTCACTTGTCAGAAAAGGCTTACAACCACACTGTAATTTGGAATGTGCATTCTCCAAAATCCCACAACAGTTAAAAAAAAATTGCATGACATATCTCACTGAAGATGATGTTTTGTTGTTCATTTTTGAGTGGGAGAATTGCAAAAAAATTCCTGAAAGAACAGGAGAGGTTCTGTTTTGTTGTGATGATCCAATTTTTTTGAAGCTGAGATGCTGAGTACAAGCATAAATTAGTCTTCAGCTGCTGTAAAACTTGCTATTTTCATTTCTGGAGTATAAAGGAATGCAGACAGACCTGTGAGACATCCTGTCTTTGCAGGACAAAGAGATCACTACAATGATTAGTGGAAGTTGTCACTGTTCGGGAGTCGCTAAGGTTTCCACTGATTTTAAGATAGAATGATCAACTCAACTTGTTACACAAGTGTAGGTAATAAGGATGGATCCAGCATTACTGCCTAAAAATAGAATAAATAAAGGGTATTTATAAGAGAAGTCTTTGGAGTGGCACTGCTTATGGAAAACAAGGGAGCAAAATGTTCCACCAAAATATAGTGGAAATAAATAGTTTAGTTCTTGTTCCTTCTTTACTGTACAAATCATGAAATATTTTAAACATCCAGGATCTCAACATACTGCTTAAAAATGAGATTAAAAAATCATATTTCTTCAAAATACATTTTCATCTTTTAAGGATAACAAAACGTAAAATTTTACCAGCTTTACATAGTTTGTTTATTAACCAACAGATAAAATTTGAAAACTGCTATAGAATGCTATAAATATATTCCCATCATGGGAGGAGATATTAGTAGAATCTATTAACTTTTAGAAGGCTATTAATAAGCAAATTATGACAGATGAAAAGAACAAAAGAAAATATAGCTTTATTGTATAGAAAGGCTGAGTGAAAAGTCACGGGGCAATACAATCACACCTTTTCACACAGAGTAAATAGAGGAAACAACAAAGCTCAGCTGTGGAAAGAGATAGCTGAAACAATGAAAGCAACATACTCCAAACATGCAGAGAGGTGTGAGTGGAAAATGAGTGATGTGACGAAACACTGATACAGAAAAAAAGCAATGGCTCAGGCACTGTTTAAGGGAGCTTTGGGGCTAACATATCACCATCTCAGTCAGATTAGTCTTGTTAATATGTCATTTAAAGGAAGAGCTAAGAAAGAGAATCAGGATAAAGTGCTGACCAAAAGCAGGAAGGGACTGTGAGCACAAGGACAATTAGTTAAATTGTAAGGGGATCAGCACATCCATGCAGCTTTTGTAGAAATGCTCAAGGAATGTCTTTGTAGGTCTGCTTCTTTCTGTCTTCAGGTTTCCAACCTGCAGAAAACATGAGCAAAATAACAAATAATTGCTGAAGCATGATGATTAGGTAAATTTTCAGGTTAAAAGGAGGCAATACTCCTTTTTCAGAGAGAAGAAATTACAAAGGAGTTAACATGACTGATTTTGTCTGGGAGGCTACAAGATTTTTAAACATACACACTGTTCAAATGTGCTAGATCAGACTAGTAGCTGCACTTGAATAATGTAGATGATAAATGCTACCAAGGTCAAATAAAAAGATTCTTTTAATATTTTTTTTTCTTCTTTATCAGAAAGAAAGATGGCTGAAGACTGAGCTAAAATAAATACTGCAGATTTTTATAAATAAGTTCAACAGAACCAACAGCAAGACACAGTCTTCACACTGAACTAACATTCGCTCTTTATAGTGCAGAAATACCTCATGGACTTCATTCTTAAAGTTCACTAATCCACCATAATAGAACTTTCACACCTTCTACAAGTCAGAAACATCTCAGGATCATGACAGTAATTTGGGAATCTTATGATTTTTTTTTCTTCCTATATCATTGCAAGCAGGACACAGGATGTGAGTTTAGCAATGAAACAGAAACACTGCAACTGTTCCACCCAAAGAACAGGTCATACTTTAAGTAAAAGAAGTATTGGATATTTACTGTTTTCATCTGAAGCCAAATAGAAAATGCCAAAGGAAAACATCAAAGCTCACAGGAAATTATTTGTTAATGAAGTGTGAAAGTTCAAAGAAAGAAAGAAAGAAAGGAAGAAAGGAAGAAAAAGAGACAAAAAAGATCAATTGCACCTCCTTGTGGTCTACAAAAAAAGTGATGAGTCTTAGGCACATGGCTGTTGTAGAGATTTCTGAAGCAGATTATTGGGAGGGTGGTGAGGCACTGGCAGAGAGCTGTGGATGACCCACCCCTAGAAATGTTCATGGCCAGGTTGGACAGGGGTTTGAAAAACATGCTCTAGTAAGAGGTGTCCCTGCCCACAACAGGGGCCAGCACAGGGGTTGGAATGATGTGATCTTTAAGGTTTCTTCCAGCACAAGCCATCCTATGAATCTATGATTATTGCAAAAATTAAATTAAATAGCCATCTGTAGTTTGTTTGCTATTTGCATAGGAACTGGCCTATAGAAGGGATATTTTTGACCAGTATGAATATATCAAAGTCAAAAATCAAACACTGTCACTATTCCATAAAACTGTGGGCCAAATGCTGGCAACACCTCTCCACTGCCTACTATTCACCCATTTCAAGGGCACCATATCAGGTTCTTCTTTTTCCCTTTCTCGTTCCTGCTTTCAAATACCTTGTAGCAGACTATCTTCCAGAGATTGTTCAGTTATACTGATGGCCACAGGGGACTGTAGAGCATTCAAAGTTATATTTGGGCTGCTTATGCATCCCTAGGATCTTCAAGGATCCACTAATTTTACCTTGGTCTCCCTTAGAGGCTGTATCTGCTACAGTCACGGTTTTGATATGGTTTCACCTTCCAAGCTGTGAACAAAACAAACATTTAACAAGATGTCTCCATCACTTCCTTTCTATGTCATGCAGAACCTGAGCAATAGTCACCAAACCAGGTGTTTCCCTGGAGCTGTATGGGAGAATCCTTTACTTGGAAATCAAAAATTTCTACTTATATATATTAAAAGAAGGATATTAAGATATCTAAATTTATCAGTAAAAAAAAAACCAAGACAAACCCCAAAAACCTCCACCTCCCCCAAAATAAAAACTCCAAACCCACAAAAAAAATCAAACAAAAATAAAAACCCAAAAACCCCAAGCCAAACAAGCCAAACATCCAACAACAGCAAAAAATAATAAAAATACAGATCTCTAAAGATAGATTGCAACATCAATGACAAATACAAACAAGAAAAACAGGTGTTAGTAGTTTTAAACTTTTATGTATCCTTGTGTAGGAACATCTAGGAAGACCATGGCAATTTTCTGTTCTCTGCTTGCTTCATCCACTTGAGATCATGTGCATATGCACATACACAGTTATTTAAAATCTGTAATATAGTCTTAGTTTGAGTAATCTTGTTATGATTTGCTGTTTTTGGATGGATAAAATATACCTGTCTAACATAATTTATTCAGATTTTCTGAAATTGATTCCTATGTTTACAGAAAATTTATTGTGTGAAGGTGGGTTCCATGGACTAGGAAACAAATAAGGAACTAATAAAATCTTGTTCTTTCATTACTGTTAAATATTGTTAGCTGTAAAAGTACAGAATCTATTTCAGAATACTCCATTTTTTCTGAACCATCCTCTTATTTACAAAATATTGCAAAATAATTTTTCCAGCAAAAGTAAATAGCATAGGTCCATTTTCACAAAACACCCATATTCTCTTTAGTCTGAAATTTTTATTTGAAAATCATCTTTTCTGTCATTTCTCATTCCCTGACCAGAAAACCTGGGAAGCTTAATTTCCACAAACAGTATCTATTGAAAGCATGGCACTTGTTTAACATAGAAGGCAAAAAAAGGCTTGAACTCCTTTGAATTATTAGTCTTTGTGTCCAAACTGAGAATTAAATGGCCTAGTATTAAAAATCTTCAAATAAGACTTGATGTTCATAGCCACATTTCCATTGTCAAATCACAGCCAGAGGATGCCATGTTTTTTGCTGTTGGGACAATAAGATACAGAAAATGACTTATTACGTGGAGGGCATAATTTGTTCTTGCAGACAGAGAAATTTACAATGGATCTGTAACTCCTGGTTGTTTTTGTCTTTAGTAGTGGTCACAGACTGCGACAGGAATTATTTAGATACTGTGATGCAGCTCTCTTCATCTCTCCTGAAGCTGTTCAGAACTTCTTATCTGGAAGTTGCAACTGTCATCAGGCTTCTTGGAAGTGGTGAGGGAAAAGTCTCTCATATCCTGCCTAGGCATGAGATTCAACTTATCATGACCTGACATATTTTCTGGAAAGATAATAATAGGATTTGGTACTCCAGTACACCTGGAAATACAACTTTCACCCAGGTAAGCACAGGAGCTTTCAGTAGAAACACTGGGATATTTAGGAATGCCTTAATTAACTGTGGGCTCTTTATTTTAAATTAGTTCCTTGCTTTGCTTTGATAGATTGGTGCTTCGATAGATGCACCAATTCACTCTCTGTAGCATTTATTTCTATCTTCTTGTATGTGCAGCCCCTTGTGCGAACTGGGCTGTGTGATAAAGTCCTCTGTTTAGACTAAGATAATGTTTCTACAATTAAAGAATGAAACACTTATATGTGTAAAACCCCCTCTGCATTCAAAGTTCATCACACAAAGGGTTTTGGAAGAAAGTGGATGTCATTGTGCCTTTTGAATATATAATCTTCAATCCACTATAGTGGATTGACCCTGGCTGGGTACCCACCAAAGCAGCCCTCTCACTTCCCTCCACAGTTGGACAGGGGAGAGAAAATATAATCAAGGGTCCATGAGTCCATGGACTGAGAGACATCACTCATCTAATACCATCATGGGGAAAAATTAGATTCAAATTAGAGATAGCAATTGAATTTATTGCTAACAAAATCAGAGTAGGACAATGAAAAGTAAAATAAGACCTTAAAAACAGCTCTGGAGTAAGTGTGCAAACATTGTTGGTAGCAAGTCAGAGTACAAACAACATGTATGCAAAAATTAAGCACAGATTCTCATAGCAAATATCTGATCTTTCTGCAGTCTGATCAAAATTTGTCCCCATAAATTCAGCAGTGTTTTTTCCTGGAAGACTCCTCCGCATCTATGAACATCTGCATCAAAGAAAGCTCATGAGGCATGTAAATTAGAAGGGATCAGACTCTTTCTGTAAAGAGCATAAATTTGCTAAACAGACTGGTTCTTCTGAGGAGAGTCTCTTGGTTGTCAGTAGCAATCTAAATGGCTTTAAATACAAATTTTGATACTTCAGGTCCAAGGGAACCATCAAAATTTTAATGGCTGTCCTCAAACTGAACAGCCCAGACAGCATCTTTTGTGTCATCCTTGGCAGATTTTTCCCTCAGGTGGCCTCATGTGTTATTTTTGCTTCCTTTTAAAAAGAAAAGGTTTTGGTGTTTAATGGAATACACGTACATAAACACTGGGTGAGGGTGCTTAGTTTTGACTCAAGTGGTTAAAATGTGAAGTGCATGCTATCCACTTGTTCCCAAGGAAGTACAAATCCCCTGACTTTAGAGGGAGACAAAACCTTTCTGAAAATGGGTGTTATTACAGCTGGATGGTGCACAAAGTGATACACAAGTAGGCCATGGTTTAATCAGGCATCAAACACACCTTTATATTTTCTTTGTGGTTTGAAAAGTAGGGTTTGTCAAAGTTTTTTAGACTCTCATTTCTGCCATAAGGCTAAACTAGAAGCACAAATTTTGTTTGTGTCCAATTTTAAAAATCACCCCACGCTGAGTTTCAACAGGTTAAAGCATCTCTATAGGTAGATAGGACTCTACCTGATTGTTTAGACTAAGGGACAGTTCAGGTGTTATAATTCAGGTAACTGTCCTGTCTCCAGTGTCCCTTGGCACAGTGGCTTCAGTTTACATATGCCATGCATAGCTCTATTGCTGCAAAATATCCACGAGTCTCTGTAGATCTTATATTATGACCTGTTTTTCTATATGCTCTGTGTCTGTAGATTGACTTATTAAGCATTTAGACTGGGGATTTTGAAAGTCAACATTCTCTTAAATATAGAGGAGAAAAATGAGCAAACTAAACAAGGAAATACATAAGTCTATATTTTCATTCCTTCTTTGAAAGAAAGTTTATTATGGCTTGCTTGTCTAGAATTATTTATGTCAAATGCTATGTTGATGTGGCATCTGTATAGGCCTGTCTCAAATGAGCCATTTATGGTCACTCAAAGCACTCAAATTAGCAAAAATGGTTTTAATATGGATTTATAAAAATGCAATTTAACAAAGTTGGATGGCAAGACTGACTCTACTGCTTACTACATGGATGAAACATGCAAATGCAAATGCAAATTGAATCAGAATTCAGTTAGAATAAAACTAAGGTAAGGGAGACTCTCCCATTGAATGATGAATTTCACAGTGGACCCCTTGCTTTCTAAACTCCTGATAGAACTTAGATATGGCTAGATCCAGTCCTAATCTCATAGATGAACAATGATTTCTGCCTACAGAAATCAGCTATATGAATTTCATTAATATTAATTTAGCTTGTTATCAGTCCTTTACCAAGGATTTGTTCCAAGTAAGAACTCTCTCTGCCTTGGGTAAAGAAGGATATCTCAGTCTCAGTAAGGAATCTTGAACTCTGAGAGACATGCTAGCTTACAGGGAGAGTCACTGGAATACTGTCCTGCTGCAGCTTTAGAGAGAGCTCAAATTTGGCTTACCTATAGATCTGTTATTAGCAGAAAGTCTGTCAGCCTTGAGGAGCAACCTTAAGAGTTGTCTCAGCCCTAGGGGAGATTGCTGCCATGCAGCCATGTTACCTTGCAGGGGGAGCTCAAAGAGTGACCTCAAAGGCTGTCATTTTATGGGATATAGTGGTTGGGTCATAGTCAAAATGCATACAATGGGAAAGGAGACTAGTTGCTGTAGCAGGGGTTGAGGTCCTCCAGCTAATGAAACACAACTGACCAGAGTATTGTAACACTGGCTTCAGTCATGCAGCACTGACCAGCCCATGTGCACACTGACCCCATCACATCTGCATGGTGGCTGCAGCAGGACAGAAAGCCAGACCCCCCGCCAGGTGATGATGTGGCTGCAACCAACCAATTTTGTCTAGGAGGAGTCCCACCAGAGAGTCTCTTGGGTCACTCCTCCTTAGCAGTGGGTCTGTTGCCAGGGAACCCCGAAAATAAATGGGAAGTTGGGCGAGAGCAAAACGCAGATCTGACCAATATGGTTGATGCTACATTCTCCGTTTGTTCCAACTAAAGTGGCAGGTTATATATGTCTCTACATAGTTTACATTACAGGTGGTTTTTCATTTGCACACAGCACAGAAAAGAATGCAAACACTTATTGTTGAACAAACTCTTAAGGCAGCTACTGTGTCCCCACTAATTACTATACCTACTACCTACTAAAAAACTCCCCATCTCTGGCTAACACCTTAAGCTGTAATTTAACTACGCCATAGACTTGGCAACTGAATTCTTAACTGTGCCACTGAGGCCCAGTCTGGGTGATTCACTCACAGTCCAAATACAAATTATATTCACTGTCCCTAAAAAATTCTACAGCATGGATCTGCAGTTGGGAGCTCTCCTTTTGGGCTGGAAGGCCACCCAAAGGAACCCCTTAAGGTTGAAAGACCTTACCTTCTTAAAAAGAAGGAATTTTGCATTCCAGGTTTCCCTTCTAAAACTTCAGAATTCTTTAGTCAGCTATTTAAAAGCAATTTTTTTTGACATCCCATATCAGTCATCAGCTAATAATGTATATTTAAATGGTTTTGTAAAATGAAATTTTGTTTGGTTAATTATTTTCCTCAATTAATAAGTCTCTGCTACAGTTAATTGTACATTAAAATAGTGGAGTGGATAAAGAAAAATTGAAGAAATTTAGTCACTGTCATGACATAATATTTTTTTAAATAGTAGCAGTTTTTAATAATATCAATGTCTATTTTTACACAAAAGAAAGAACTTGTGCCTCTGTGATCAAATATGATTTCACATCACAAAGCCTATTAAAAATAGCCTCTTAAATAATTTATACTGTAGAAAATCAAACATAGCTATTTTCAATTGGCCTCTTTGTACTATAAAATACATTTTAAAAAAACCTTGAGTCTTAAAATGCATCCTATTGCAGTCTCTGTGTATTGTAGTACCTTACTTATTAAGACCATTATAATAACATTTGAAAGCAAAAATATATTAAAACTATTTTTTAAGAACTAATTCCATAACTTTTTCAACAGTGATAGTTTGCTGGTGTTAACTGATAGATAGATGATGTTTAATGTCATTTTAATGAATCATCAAAATTGTAAACATGCTTATAGCTAGTGTGACATATAAAGTGCTTATATATGAGTTCTTCTGTTATTCTGCATCATGATAAATTTAGCCATATTAGTTCCATGCAAAACAAAAAACCAAGATTTGAGTGCCAGTAATTTTTAAGTGTTATTGTTATTTTGACTTTTTTGAAACACGTGCTGAACTGTTGCTAATTGTCATGACACATCAGTACAGACCATGATATTTGTTAAAAATTTTCATCAGGCTGAAAAAAGAGCCCAAACCACATATTGGGCAATTCTTGTGCTTTTACTATACACTAGATTTTATTGTACTTAAATCTGGCAACTAGCTCATAGTTCACGCTCAAAAGCTGTTGTCTAACAAATCCTAAAATCTTACAATACTCTTCATCAAAAGTGGTGGCTAAAAAACCCTTACTTTTTTACATTACACTTTAATAAGATTTCAACTCCCTCAGCAAACTGCTCAGCTTTGCTGGTTCACAAGCCAAAACACAAAGCTACAAGCTCCCCACTCTTACAGCAAAGTTCAGTATGGAGTATGGGGTAGGATACAACAACCATGAAATTACCCAGAAAATGCAAGGGATGATAGAAATAAAGGGAGAGAAAAAAAAGAGAGAGAGGTAAAGAGTTCACAAGTCCTTAGACCCCACATTGGTCCTGCTGCTTGTATGGTCTTGGGCGAGGTAGTGAGGAAGAAAGCAAAAGAGGAATAGAGGAAAAAGAAAGGGGGCCTGATCTGCTTCCTTTTACAGTTAACCTACTGCAGGCGGTGTAAACTGTACCTGCTCTGCCATTTCATTCCCATAGCCAGCACTTTGAACTCTCCTCCAGGGAGTGAGTCAGGAATGACAAATGATCATGACAAGAATGATGACAGAACACAGGTGTCAAGGTGCAAGAGACAGCTGGTTCAGCAGCATTGTCCCACTCTCTTCCAATCATAACTTTTGTATTGCAACAGCCAAAGTGTTTGAGAAAAAAGATGCTTATGCCTGGTCCTCCACACTAATCACTGGAACTGGAAGTGTAATTTTAATTAAAGGTGTAATATGGGAATCTATATCAAAATCTGACTTTGGGTGGTACTTTTCAGATATGTAGAGTAGTCTATTCCCTACCAAAATCTTGCTTTCCATCTAAAAAACTAATATCAAAGTTCAATATTTTAGTCATATCCATAAATTCAAATTTAATTCAAAACTAATATCAAAGGTTAAATATCAAAGTTCAATATTTTAGTCATATCCATAAATTCAAATTTAATTCAAAACTAATATCAAAGGTTAAATATCAAAGTTCAATATTTTAGTCATATCCATAAATTCAAATTTGGATAGTAAAGGTACAACATAAAGTATTTTTAAAGGACAAATTTCTTCTCTTTCTTTTCCACTTCCTCTGCATTTGCATGGCACATCTAATATAATGTCTATGAAATTTGAAATTTTTTTCCCGTATATATGTTGGGCTTTGTTTACACTCATGAAACTGATTTCTGTATCATTAGCCAAATCAAATCTTTTTTTACAAAATAACTGTATTAATACACCTAATGTAAAATATGATGCTTAATTTTATACTATAAAATTAAGTTTGTATACTACTACAGCTAGATATATTCTTTTATTTTTAATGTTTATTATGTTTAATTATTTTCTTTTCCAAATTCAGAGGATTCTACAGCAGGAAACTGGTAAATGGTCTGAAAATTTGTCTCTATAAATGTATTTTAGACATAGATGAGGCAGATAATCTCTTTAATTTGAGAACTTCACTTGAATCTACAATTTAAACATGCAGCAAAGTCCTTCTGAAGCATGCATCTCATTTCTCTTTATAGTCAATGGAGAAAAGTTATCAGTTTTAAAGGGTTCCAGAGGCAGAACTCCACACAGAACACACAGAAGACTATGAAGAAGACTTGTCCATGGCCTTCTGTAGAATAGCATTGTGTGAGCAAGAGGAAAAATAGGGAATGAAATGCATGTCCTGTGTGTGATGCTGTGATTGTGGTCAAATGGTATGGTACACCTAATAATGTGTAATAAGTCGTATACATAATAATGTATTTTTATACTAGTGTATAAAATACACCAAATAATACAGAAAAAAAAAAAGAGCTTCATTTGGTGAAGCTATGTATCTAGAGGAGGCAATCAAAGGTAAGAGGACTGAGAGGTACAAAAAGGCAGCAAAAAATGCAGTTGTCACAACAAAAGGCCTGTAATTTAGCGCTTATAACCCTCTTGAGGCACTGAAGAAAGCAGTTTCGCCAAGAATGCTCTGTCTGTCCCATGGAGGACTTGCCTGACTTGCAAAGCATGCTACTAATGTCCTCACATGTCAATGGCATGAGATGGGTTTAACTGCCAAATGCCTCTAGACAATTTGAAATCAGGTTAAGCTTTGTGTGTTTCAACGAATTAAAAAATGATTCATACTACCAAAGCTGCCCTTTGCAGAAGGGATGGTTAAAGTGGCTCATTTGTGGGGAATGCTTTCTCCAGCTAGCTGATTCTCCAAGCCAATTTATAGTTTGTGGATTCTCCAGGTAGCTCGCTGAGACGTGGATCTAGGCTTGGAAAAAGGAAGCGTGCTCTCCCTTGGTTTAATAAGGATGTTTATTCAGTGCAGTACATATGGCAGGAGCCTTGCCAGAGCCCCAACGTCCACATGTGAAGGCATGGAGAGAGAGAGAGACAGACGGGTGTGTGTCCCTTTTTCCCAGCTTGGGGGCTGGGCGGGGAAACACTGACCCAATGGGGAAGGAAAAGGGTAGTGTTACATCAGGATGAACCAAGTATATCAGAGGTAGGAATGGGGGCTTGAGGAACATACTATTACAGACAAATTACAAAATACAAATACAAAAACCTGAAATTCGCCCTGCTACAGATGGTGAAATGCAGAAACAGAGAAATAAATTGGCTGGTGAAAGTGAAATAGAGCCAACAGTAGGAACTTGGTAAGTAAGGAGAAGGCAAAGAGCTCAGATCCTGAAATAATGAGATCAAGACATGGGAGCAGAGGGTTCTAATGCACTCAGATTGCATTCATTGCATAGGTGAGGGTTGGGAGGAGTAACCTCTGGTATTGACCTTGAACATGCCAAAAAAATTACCACAAGCAGAAGCATAGACTCTTTTCTCAGTAAGCAGTAGCCACACCTGCATTAAGCCACACCGAATGCCAAGGCTGTCCTGTCATCCAGGTGCTCAGCGAAGAAGGTCATTCCCCAGTCTGAGCCCAAGGCCACACTGCCTCACTCTGCCACCAGCAGAGAGGGAGCTGGCACAATCAAGCCTGAGTTCTGCCCCGAATGTGGCAGGGATGCAACTGGCTGCTCTGTTTTTTAAGTAGGCTCCAGCACTGGAGACACTGTAGGTACAGCCAGAGTCTGTCTGCATCGTCAGGACCAACATTGCTCATGGGCACAAAGCAAGGCAAAAACTGCCACTCACTTTAGGATTATATTTGTAATACAGAAAAATATTATGCATGTAGCATTTGAACAGGCTAATCTGCCTGAAAATAAATTTCAATTATGCACCTGTGTCTACAGCTGTCATTTTGAGAGTAGATAAAGAAATAGTAGTTCATTCCTCACAGTACATTTCTCACTACTGAGAAATGTAGCAATGTAGCCTGTGAAAAATTCTTTTAACTATTACTTGATTTTGATGGGAGGCAATAGATCCAGCTGTGCTGAATGAAACCAGGAGGCTATGCTTTCTCATTTATTAGCAATCTGGGGTTTCAGTATTTATTTCATATCATAACTGAGTAACAATCTAATAAGTTATTTTTCTGCTCTAAAAAAGTATTTGCCAATTTATTCAGCTTAGAGCATCCCACATGAAGCAGGGGTTCTTGGAACACACCTTAGATCAGTGCACTTGCAAGAATTCTCTTAGCAGGAATGTCAAGGGTACTTGTAGCCCCAAGTTCCTTATACCTCAGATGGAAGTGAAGCCTACTACTTATGATACTTAGGATGTCATGAGAAAGATTTTTGGATGAAAACTTATCCCTTTTCTTTTTAAATTTGGAAATAATTTCAGAGACATTTCTAACATTCTAAATATAGGTGATATAAACCTCACAACTAATATAAAAGTTCCAGATTTATCAAACAGTAATAGAAAGATATTTTTAGCTGTTATTAATATTAATTACTTTATTAATGGGTATTAATAAAGTAATCCCAAGCTTTTAATTGTTATTCATGAGAATGTCAGAATATTTTAGAATAGGGACTTTTAGCTTACACTTTACTGCTGAATTTTTTTTTGGTTTTGTTTATTTGTTTATTTGTTTTTGGTGTTTTTTTTTTTTTTCTTTTGTTTCTTTTTTTTTCCTGTGCATCTAGTGAATCTTTACAGGATATTCAAATAAAATTCCAATAAGAAATTACTGGGATCATATTTTACTCAGGAAAAATTCATTATTTTATGAACAAAATGAAAAAAAAGTATTTTTTTTTTTCAGGACAAAAGATTAGATGTGCTCAATTAGAGGTATACAGAAGTTTCCTTTAATAGTACTTCACTTTTACATCTAAGATTCTTCCCTGATGAGAGAAAATAATCTTTAAATTAAAGTTCCAGATAATGTGATTTTGCTAAACAATTATTATTTGTTCTTTCATTGTACTCCTCTGTAATTTGATTACATTACTTTTTAAATCTTTTCTTTCTTTGTTTCTGTACACCAGAGGAATAGTGAAGTAAAATTATCAGGGACAGTGTCAAATGCTTTGCACAAATCCAGCTGGATGAAGTCAGTTGCTCTGCCCTTATCCAGTGCTGTAGCTCCATCACAGAAGATCACCAGATTTGTCAGGCATGATTTCCCCTTTGTAAAGCCACCTTGGCTGTTACCAAGCACCTCCTGTTTTTCTGTGTGCCTTAGTAAAGTTTCCTGGAGAATCTGCTCCATGATCTTGCCTGACACTAAGGTGAGAGTGGCCAGTCAGTGGTTCCATGTGTCTTCTGCTTTTCCCCTTTTTATAAATGAGGGTTATATTTTGGTTTTTCTAGTCACTGAGGACTTTACCTGCCTGCCACAATTTTTCAAAATTAATGAAAAATGGCTTAGCAACCCTGACAGCTCCCTTGGGACCCTTGGATGAATCCCATCACGTCTTCCCATGGCCTTGTACA
>JBBMKD010060048.1:0-66606 GCA_037834095.1 Argya squamiceps
GCAAGAAGGACACTGAGTGGTTGGGTGTGTCCAGAGAAGGGCAAGAGAGCTGGGGAAGGGTCTGAAGCACGAGTCTGAGAGGAGTGGCTGAGGGAGCTGGGCATGTTCAGACTGGAGGAGGTTGAGGGAGACTGTCTCACTCTCTACCACCTGAAAGGTACTGAAAGCCCCCAAAAGCCAGGTGTGGGTCAGGCTTTTCTCCCAAGTAACAAGTGAGAAGGACAAGAGAAAATGGTCTCAGGTACCTCTGTGTCCCTTTAACAAAATGCAATTTTCTAATTTTTGAAAACCAAAACAATGATGTCAGTGACTCATCTTTCTTCTAGTTGAGGCAAAAAAGGAAATGTGATTCAGACACTGCACCAGAGTGCCTCCTAGCAGTATTTTAGTGTAACAACTATTTGTAAAAATTGTATGTGGAACGCCACTGCCAGCATAATTTTAGGAGTGGGAAAGGGTACTTAGGATGATACACAGTTATTAGCACTGCTTTTCTGGTGACCAGGTAACTCCTGTGTCCACTCCCTCTTGTACTTCTTGTCTCTCTTTCTTGGGGAAAAGGTAACATCTTAGTAGGTTTAAATATGAGGAAACATTGAAAAAATACCCGGTTTTATTAAAATATATTGAACTGCTTACAATTTTAGGGGAAGCGATGCTTTACCCATGTAAATACGCTTGGCAATCATATACCTCAAACATTTTTGTGAGTGTGCTGATTTCCAAGACATTTTTCAGGAGTGATTTTGAACTTGATTTTCTGACGTGTAACATTTAGCAGCTCTTTATCCCTTGGGAAAAATCTCTTCTTGTCTCCTACAGCCTCACTGCACTAACTGCTGTCATGAAGCTCAGCTTCCCCTGAAAAGCTTCATGGCAGCTAAGGGACATTCAAAAAGCTTAAGATTTTAAGGATCTTTTTAATCTCAACAAGGTAAGATTTTAAAACACGGCAGTATCCAGTTAGATAGTAGCACAAACATGACATAGCACAATTTAGAAAACATGGCTGATGGAAACAAAAAAATGAATGAATAAAAGAATATGTTAATTAGTAATTTTTAAAATGTTGATTTTCTTTTAAGAGCTTCTGAACACTTTTTCTGAACACACTTTTTTTTCTCAGTAAAAAAAAAATCTTTCCTCGCAAAACTGAAATAGGACTGGAAAAATTGATTCCATTAAACAATAATCTAAAGAATAAAGATTTTACTTGGTGAGTCTCAAAAGAAAGAGAAGTTGTTAGGGGGAAATAAAGTAGTTTTGGGAACAGTTTCACCAGTTTTTCCTACATCACAGAAAAAATCCTGCAAATAGTTTCATAGATGTAGAGGGAAAGTTAAAAATATGCTCTGACAAAATCTTGTTATAAATCTGAGCCATGGAGAAACGATTACGTGCATAAGTATTGCCACCTAGTGGCCAAAAATCCGATAAAACCAAACGTATTCAAATTCAAGAAAGGTAAGTTTCAGGAAGAATGAGGTACAGGTTCATCCTGGAACGGCTTTGCAAACTGTTGAGTGCATTGCACCTAATCATCATGGCAGGACATTTTGTCCTGCAATTGTGTACACTGGGTTAGTCAGAGCTCAAGGAAAAAAAAAAAAAAGGGAAAAAATGCAGCTACCTTTCAGTTTAAGAAGGAAGTTTTAATTTGTCTAATTTGTCAATGCAACTGGAACCAAAATCAAAGAAATAGACAGCCAAGTCCTTCACTATTAGAAGTCCAATTCAACTACTCATTTAACTTTCAACATTTACTTCCACAAATGACTTAATTCATTGTTGGGTGGGGGGTGGCTGGGAACTGACATTTTGTTTTGGCTTCTCTTGAATGAAGTGCTTTGCCTATAGCACTTGCTCGGATTTATAAGAATAGCTCGGTTTTGAAAGAAGCCCATTTTACTTTAGAGGAGAAGCAGCACCTGAAATGGAGAGGAATGAGCACCGTGTCCAGGAGAAGCAGTCCTCTCCATTCAACAGAAGAATGAGCAAATAGTACGCTGTGTTCCCAGACCTGAGCTGGCTTACAGTCATGGTGCCTCAAACTTTCCAGCTCAGTTCACCCAACACCTGAACAACAGCTACAGGAAAGCAGGGATCAGTTTACACAAACCTGAAAAACAGGACATTTCTCCCTGACCACAGCTGCTGACTTCTGGACAAGTTTCAGTAAGTAACACATAGTACACCACATACCTTCCAACCTGGAAAAAATATATATAAGTATGTATCATGTATGTTCTTGATAAATGTCACTAATTGGAATATACGGCATTACCAAAACTAGCGTAAGATTTTACCCACAGTTCAGGGAAAAAAGTAAATGGCAAGGTGTCAAAGGGGAAAGTATTTTATGCAGTGGTAACTAGAGTAGTCTCTGGGAGCAGATGCTTTAGGCCACAGCCAGGATTAGAGAAGGAGGATGATTCACTCAGCTCCATCCTCTGCCATGTCCCTTTCCAAAGGCCAGAGAGCTTCTACTGTCCCATCCCTACACAAGGAACACCTACCAAATAGTTATTCCACCATGGCCATGGGATTAATGAAGATATGTATATTCCAAAAAAGGAGTGAAAATGCCACCTCTGCCCATGAGTCACACAACAGTTTTCAGGAGCCCTCTGATCACAGAGACTGATGCAGTAGGGTCAGATAATACAGAGGAAGGTAGCATGTGTCCTTCACAGTCTTCTAGAACAGGCAATGGGACATGCCCTAGCCAAAAGATTGGGTTGGGTAGCTGAAGAGGAGGTGAAAGAAAAGGATACGAGAAACTGAAGCAAATGGCTGTGATTAAAAAGAGAAACAGATAACTGGAACAAACTGGGTAGCTCAGTGTTATTTGCCAGCCTGAGGCCTTTACCTTTAATGGCCATGGATAACAAAGCACTGCTTCATTTTGTTTGAAAGGGAGTTGGAAAATGTTTTCAGACCTGAGTCAGAAAAATGTTTGCTCCCCACTGAGTCACCACTGTAGCTGCCTACTACAGTTACGTGGTTTCTTTTTAGAGCTGTCATGCTGAATGTACCCACACTCGTGATGTTTCTCTAACAGATCAGGTGCATGTGACAGCCTAAAAGAGTGATACCTGATTAAGAAAAACCCAACACCACCTGTTTAGGTTGCACTGTACATCCAACTTGGTAACAAGCTGTCTCATAAACACAAGGTTGCCATTGCATTTGACATTTTCCACGGGCTACTGCACATTCAAACTGACTGCAGTTTTATCAGGAAAATACTCACTTGCTCCCAAGAGATGATTGTGTGGCGTTCAGCTGGCTCCTTTTCCACAAAAGTCACTTCAGCAACTCCTGGGGAAGTCTCTGAAAGGAAAAGAGGAGCATGTTTGCAGCTGGCATGGGTGATGCCAACACTGTGAGACAGACAATTTTGCAAATTAATCTGAGTGACAGCCAGGGAAAAGGCATTAACGATTGCAAGCATTGTGCTGGTGCTTGAGAAGTCACTTTCTTTTGTCTGTAAAAGTACTCTGCATGTGCTGGCACGAGAATGTCTAGTGCTGCACAAAATGTTATCCTTTGGGGTTTTTTTATACATATATATGCACTGATTTAGTGGGTGGTACTCCTGCCCAGGGTGGGAGGAGTTGGAAAAAGGTGATCTTTAAGGTCCCTTCCAACTCAAACCATTCCATGATCCTATGATATAATCACACACAATTTGTCTTCAAGGTGTGATCTTCTGCAGAGGTTTCATGGAAAAATGTAAAAAAAACCACCCCAGTAATGGGTTTTGAGGCAAACTCTTACAAGAGTTTATCTTCATTTGTAAGCATGCCATATGGTTTCTGTTGGGTAGGATATCCTCAGCTGGGGACAATATGCAATGCAGTGCTACTCTGAACTGCTAACAACCCTATTCCACAAGTACAGGAACACTTCAGCTCTGGATTTAGTGGGTTTGGACAGACACAGAACGTGATCCTGCTGGAGGGATCTGCATGAGCAAACATCAATTCTCTGGAACCTCAGCTGGACACATGAAAATTTGTTATGAGCACTGAACTTGCATCAAGCTACAAAAATCTTCTGAATATTTTTTGGGGAAAGAATGCTATATAAATGTATGATACTAATCCACATAGTGCTTTCAAGTGTACGATGACAGAACAGACTCCCTCACACTTACTACTTTATAATGTTTTACTTCATCCACAGCCAACTGAAATAATTCCCACTGAGATAATTCTCTTTGGATAAAGTCCAGAAAAACTACTAACTTGTTGTGGAAACTGCAAGCCCAGCAGACAGGGCCATGGAATAGAAGTGATAATTATGCAGGGCTTTCAAGACTGGCTCAGCTGTGAAAGTTTTGGCCCCAAAAGCAGTCACACATATTACAATTGCTTTCTGGTAAAACATACACAGTGCACCAGACAGGAAAAGCAGGCACTAGAGAGCTTTGGCTTGTTATTTATCTTCAATGCCAGGCTTTTAATTCTACCAGTAGCATTGTCCTTGTCTGTTCTGTTGACAGAGGAGTGGCACTCAAGTTTCAGGAAGCCTAAACTTCACTTCAGTTGGAAATATTGATGGTTACATTGTCAGATAATTGAAAAGATAAAACATGGCATCAGAAAAATGAACTCCAAGTTAAAGACATTAAAAAAATCATAGTTGGTCACATAGGTAAATTTGTCAGACCAAGGGGAACCCCCAACACACAGAAGGCTGATGTTTTACCAAGTTTCACTTCTGGTAGGTGGGTCCGAGGTGGGGCGATCTCTTGCTCAAATATAAGCTGTCTGAACAAGAGAATGGAATCAATTACTTAACTGGTCTTTTCCATCTAAGCTATGTAAACTTTATGACAAGTTGAGGAGATTATAATAACAGAATAATTGTTATTTCTGTGATCAAAGAAAACAGCAGGGATGTTTAATTCATCATGCGCAACATTTTGGCTGGGATGACGGAAGATTAAATATCATATCAGTCACAGAAGACGTCTAGGAATGAGAGAATGCAACTTCTAAAGAGGTCTGAACCAAATCCAAGATCAAAAGAAAGACAAATTCCATCTTAAAAGACCAAATATTATATTAAAAATATACTGTGGGTAAACTGAAGACCATGTTTAACAGATGTGTGTAAGCATGGATGGGAGCTCCACTGAATATTAAGGCTTAACTTCGCCATGAGTTGCTTTTCCTTCCAGATGGAAGAGACGAAGAAGCCACTTTAGCAGCACCTAGATACATGACAAAGTTTAACTTTTTCAGGTGACTCCATTTTATCAATTAATCTGAATCAAGATCATAGTAAACTCTGCCTTATTTTCAGGACATTTCATCTGGAAGCTTCCAAAAACACTTTGCAGTATGAATCAGAAACAGTCAATGTAATGGTGTGACATAAAGCTGATGCAGCAAATCACAGGATTTTCAGTCTTTACTAATACTAATACTAATGCTAATGCTAATGCTAATGCTAATGCTAATGCTAATGCTAATGCTAATGCTGCCTGTAAGTTGGCTAAACTTTCAGTGTAATTTAAAAATGTTTGAATAGTTATTTTCTTAAGTAACAGAGAGTGCTAACAGTGAAGTACGGTTCTGTCCTGGACAGTCTGGAAGAGCTAACAACTTCCATTCTGACCTAATTATGAATAGCAAATTGTTCTGGAATTTTTTGTTACTCACAGAACTTCAGCAAAATGAATCATACTGGCAATGGGAAAGATCTCTCCCTTTTTTCCCTCAAGGTATAGCCTCCACAATGCTTGTGAGAAAAATCCCTTCCTGTAGGGACTTCCACAGAGACTAAAGTTAAAAAAAAAAAAACCCAAACCAACAAAACAATGCCTGATTGTACTTTACATTAGGCAGAAAATACCACGTGACTTCATGAGACTTTTCAAAAGATTTAAAGTAAGATAGTTTCTAATAGTACTAAATACTGAGCACAGTGTCGTTCAGAATATCCTTTGTTATTTGAAATAATACCCTTTGTTATTTGAAAGAAACAAGCATTGAACAGAGTGGTAAAGTTTCCCAATTAGCTAAGCAATTCTAATTAATTTGGTGGGGCAGTTGAAATGCCTTGGACGACTTCATTGGAAAAAATGTGCCAAATTTGCAGGTGTGGAGAGACAGAGAAAAGAAGTGGAGTAAAACATCACTGTGATGGACATCGCTGTATTCCACAGTACAAGTTGTCAGAGACACTGAGAGAAAAACAAGAAAACACAAATGAGGAAACACCTTACATGTCAAAAGGATGTTACAGGACTTTCAGAGCCATACCTGCATTGCCATGTTGTGCTGGTGTAGACAGCTACCCAAAACAGTTATATGACAACATACAAGCATTTGGACACAGTGCACAGCTCTCACACACCTAAGGGTAGTAAAAATGTGGGCAAGGCTAGTAATTTTTTAAAAAGAGCTACTTCAAATGATGCCTTGTGAAGCTACCTGGAACACAGGCTAGACAGTGTTAAAGGAATAAAGTAGGTATTTATTAAAAAGGCCTTCAAAAGATACACCTTGGGCAGTACAAGAGCCCAGCCATGGCTCCACCCAAGATGGATACCAAGTCACAAGTTTTCAAACTTTTATAACTTTTGGTCCATTTAAATACTGGGGCTAATTGTCCAATTGCAGCTTCAGGTTATGAAGTCCCATCATCCCAGTTTGCTCTTCTCAATTTGCCATTGTTTGTACTTAGGCCTGATGCTGCAACAGTGCCTGTGGTTCTCTGCCTGGAAAAGGATTGTTTTCTCTAACTAAACTGTGAAGAGAACTTGCTAACGCTTTATGTGAAGTTCAGAATTATATACTAATGCAGTACAGAATCTGGAAAAATATGAAAGCTAAAACTTAAGGCATCACAAAGAAGCTTTTGCTGTGATGATGATCATCAGTTACATTCACACAGTAGATATAATGTTATCCTGACCTCACAACTAACAAAACAAACAAACAGAAAAAAAATCCACCCACTCCCTCTCAAGAAGTCCAATAATAAGTCAGTATGACAACACTGATCAGAGATTGAGGGTGAAATCCTGTCTTCACTGAAGATCAGAGAAAGAATTTAACTCTGATCTTTTAATCTCATCTGTTTGAGCAGCTACCCAAACCCAGGTACAACTATAGATACACTGAAGTTACCAGGTGAAACTCATTGTCCTGCAATGCAGTGCTGGGGTGAGATGATTACAGAGCTCACTTTTGGCTCTAAAATTCCCATGAAGAAATTGCAAGACTGCAACTTGTAATCTTGTTGGGATAAATGGTTGGAATAGATGTATGGCTTTACAGCCTTACAAATAAGACAGTCCCGTGCTCTGTGCTGCTGAGGTATGAAAGGTCTATTCCTGCAATTCTTTGCACACACAAATACTTGCACAAATCCTTGTGATTCCACTGATATGAGTAAAGTTTTGTCTGAGAATTCCTCCTTTGGATGCCTTGCACTCCTGCTGAATTTCAAAGAGAGATGAGGGGATGCAAGAAGGCTCAAGATCTGAGCAAAACTTGGAAATGGCAAGCAGGGCATTTTGTGGAACAAGTCTCACACTGTGGGAATGAGCTGCAGGGCAACTATTAATGGTGATCTGATCCTGAGCAGATTCACAAACCAGCCTTCTACCAGAACACTGCATCACACTGAACTCCTCTTCATGGGGCACACTCCCTGCTGACCCCACATTACCACAGAGGGTCAAATTTAGGCACAATTTACACAGGAAGGCTGTGTGGACACCTCATAGGGACATTGCAATATCTGGAGGGGGCCTAGAGGGAAGCTGGAGAGGGACTCTTCATTATGTAATGAACTGTAGTGACAGGACAAGGAGTAATGGATATGAATTGAAAGAGTGGAAATTTGGGTTGGGTATTAGGAACAAAATCTTTACTTTGAGGGTGGTGAGTGACTGGAGGGCTTGCCCAGAGAAGCTGGGGATGTCCACCCCGGCAGTGTTCAAGGCCAGGCTAGATAAGGCCTTGAGCAACCTGATCTAGTGGAAGCTGCCCGTGGTATCAGGGTTGGGACTGGATGATCTTTGCGGTCTCTTCCCACCTTTTAACATTCAGTGATTCCATGGTTTTTCATAAAAAACACCACCTTCTCCTTCTCTGATGTTTATGAAACTCTTAAAGTCGAGAGATTCGGGATTCCTGCCGTTGCTTCCAGAAATAAGAATGTGTCTGTTTGTGCATAGGCTAGTCAGCTGCGCGATTCACAGGAGGGGCCGTGACAACCGGGAGGCTCCCCCCGCCCCCGGCCTGCCCCCGCCCCGTGGGGCTGTAGCTCACCGCCACTCACCCAATATCCTTGTGACGCCCAGGGTGAGCTTGTCCAAGTAGGGCTTGATGCCGGTGGGGTGTTTTTCCTCCATCCTCCAGTGGACCCTCTTCCTGCCTCTGTCTAGTCCAACAGAGAACAATGCCTTTCTGTCCTTCCTGCTACCGCGTAGCCGCAGGGCACGCTGGGAATAATAGTTCTTCCGGGTGCTGCCCCCGTCGGCCCATGGCGGCGGCCAGAGCTCAGAGAACCACGATTCCCGACATGTCCCGCATCTCATAGCGTGCCTCCGGCGCAGACAGCCAATGGACGGCGAGAGCCGGTTGGGGCGGTGGGGATATGCGGGGAGTGGCGGCTGTTTCAAGATGGCGGCAGCGGCCGCCGGTGTGGGTGGAGGTGCTCGCTGGGGCCGGGGCTGTATCCTTGCCGGGGGCTCGGTGTGAGGGGACAACGGCGGAAGGGGCCGCTAGGGGCGTGCGGGGCGGCCTTCCGGGGGGTTTGGTGTGGAGCCGATGCAGCGCTGTTGGTCGGGTGGGGGTCTGTGGCTGTGACAGAGGCTGTGTGGGGGCTCCCCTGGTGACTGTGGGGGCAGCTTTTCTTGGCGAGAGGGATTGGGTATTTGCTTGTTTGTAGGGGGTACGCGTGATTTCAAGGCAAAAGTGAGCTGGGAGATAAGGGAGGGTCGTAAGTCCTCTTTAATGTGACCCAGCTGTGAAATCCCGGGCCAAGCATGGGAACTTTTAAGGGAGTCAATGGAATGAAGTTGTACAGGCTGGAGAAAAGGAGGCTCGGGAGTGACCGTATCGCATTCTACAACTGCTGACAGGAGGTTTGTTGTAGTCGGGTGGCGGTCGGGCTCTTGTCCCAGGTGACAAGTGACACGACAAGAGGACACAGCCTTAAGCTGCTCCATGAAAGGTTTAGGTTGGACATTAGAAAGCATTTGTTCGCAAAAAGGGTGATTGGGCATTGGAATGGGCTGCCCAGGGAGGCGGTGGAGTCCCTGTCCCTGGAGGTATTTAAGGAAAGACGGGACCTGGCACTAGTGGTTGACACGGTGGTGTCCAGTTATTGGTTGGGCTCGATGATCTCGGAGGTCTTTTCCAGCCTCGTTGATTCTGCAGTTCTTTGAGGCTAGAAGCTGAGCAGGGGAGAGATGTGTCTGTTGTGACTAGCACCTAAGCTTGACTACAAGCACAACATTTTGGGTGACCCTTTGTGGAACTTGGAGGGCTCTGTCTGTGAGGGAAGTGTGTGAGGTTGGGGTCGTTTCATCTGTTGAGGACCTGCAGGCTCCTATTGTGGGAGACTATGTGGGACTGGACACGTAGATGGAGTGGATGGTTGCTGTGGTATTGGGAGCTCAGCCTGTACAAGCCTGGCTAGGGAGAGATGTGGTTGTGTGGCTCAGAGAACCAAGAGCTGCTGTTGTTGTTTGGGCTTGTGTGGCTGAGTTGGAGGCTCAGCAACTTGAAGTCTTTGGGGTAGAACTGTCAGTCTGGCGTGGTGGAAATTTAGAAACTAATAATTTAGTTCCAGTTATGAGGGGTTTGAGGCATTGCTGTTAGACTGAGAGTGGGATTTCAGCATCAACTGAAAGTGACTGGAAAGAACAGTATGTGTGTGCCCTTTTATTTATGTTTGACTCGGCACCCACTGGGGCAATATGCAAGTGAAACGGGCCAACCATCCCATGGCCTTTTTAGGGAGCACATTGTTATGATTTCCCATCTGTGTAAAGTAAAAAAGATTGTCTGTAACTTTTTCTGTGCTGTGAATGGGATGAAGGTGTGTGGCATATACCGGATTTATTGTGGCACTGTCACTGTTCTGCTCAGTTGTGGAGGTGTTGATACAATTGCATTGACAGTCTGTCAGTGAACAGGTTGTTTCCCATGACTAAATATGGTTTATTGAGCCCAGCAGTGGCCTTGTCTGTCATGATATTCCGAGCAATGAAGTTCTTTCTGAAAATCATTGCCATTCTACATGTTTTGGTGAATAGGCAGTATTGTCTCTGATCTTGAAAAAGTTTAACTTCGTAGAAAAGCACATGGCACAATTTAAAAATAATGGTAGTGTATGTTTTTGAAAAAAGAGGACTGTGTGGGGAATTTGGTAGATTGGTTTAATGCATTTGGAAAACTGAAGTTCTCTCCATCATTGTTGAATTGCCTTAGCCCAGCAAGGCAGGTTGTATAGGTGAGCTGTACCCAGGAGCTGAGTTTGTCCAGTGCCTCTCTCTGCTGTTGCACTGGACTTTAGCTGTGGTGGTACAAAGTCTATGATACTACGCCTACCCTGCTGGCAGTCTTGGGAGGCATGTTGCAGTGGATTCATGTTAAAAGGTTGATGCTGATGCCATCCTCAGTCTCTTACTCTGAGGCAAGGACATTGCTTATGAATCAGCCTCTGAGTCACTGCAATTTTCAGTTCAGCTGATTGAGTTAGTCTGCTCTAACTTTGAGTTCTAATACTCTGGGCTGCAAAGCTTTGTCAGGAGAGTCGTCCCTGTAGCTGGGGGGAGTAACAGTGACAACTTCGACTAGTCGTTGCATTCTGCTACTAGGAAGTTATCCACAACAGCTGGCAATACCAAAGGCACACTCTAAAGCAGGATGTTGTTTAGGCAGATCATTTGATTTCCTATAGCCATGTGTTGACACACAGATTAACCATATGTCAGTTGAGTAGGAACTGCCTGTGTTGAAGTTTGTTGTTTCCTGAAGTACTGTGAGCTGAGCATACACTTCTCAGTACCCTGCAACTTGCTGTTGTGGTTGTGCTGACACAGATGTTTGGCCTGGGCTGTGGTCCAGACTCGGACTTTTTTTCCACCTTAGTGCTTTTTGAAAAGAGGGGACACACAGTGCCTTCCTTGTGGAGTTTGCTCGGCTTCCTCGCCCCGTTTGTGCTATGCCCCCACGGTGTGTTCTGGCAGCTGGAGATGGTGGGCTGCAGCTCACAAGTGAGAACAGAAATGCTCTCAGTGTTTGTAGAGAGAGCTGGCTTTGACACCGATACTCACTGAATGTGTTCTTAAACTGGTGTGAGGCTGACGAGTGGTAATTGTTTACAAACGATAAAGTGCATCAACAAGATCATACGTGAGCCTGTGATCAGGCCCTTCCAGTGTGACAAGTACCAGTTGTGTGACAGACAATGGGTGTTGATTGAAGTTGCTGTCCACAGGGGGAAATTCCTAGACTTTTCCTAATTTTCTCCACTGTGTGGTAATTTACTAAATTAAGTTTTTGAGATGGTGGTATCAGAATCAAATTTTAGTTAAGGCAAAAGTTTGTATAGGGTCACTGAAATACTTTCGCAATTTTACTTTATTGTATGAATGCAGCTGCAAAACCTTAAATGCGTTTGTCTGTTAACAGTACAGAAATGAGATAATTGAGTTAATTGTCCAACCATAGAAGGTTGAGGAAAATAAAGGGGTATAAACAAAAGACAGTGGAGGAGAATTTTGTGCTTTTGTTTTCCACTTCAGTATTGCCCTGGTTTCAGCTGGAATAGAATTAATTTTTTTCCTTGTATTTGGTATGCCGTGTTTTGTATTTAGCATGATGATAATGCTGATGTTTTGAATGTTGCTCAGCAGTGCTTAATCAAAAACATGGACTTGAGTGACCCATGCTCTGCCAGTGAGCAGATGCAGAAGAAGCTGGGAGGGATCATGTCCAGGAGAGCTGACCAGAACTAGCCAAAGGGAGATTCCATCACAGAACATCATGTCCAGTACATAAACTGGGGAGTGTTGGCTGGGAGCTGCCAGTTCCTGCTGGGGAAAGGGCTGGGCATTGCTCAGTGAGCAGCTATACTGTGCATCACTTGTTTCTTTTGGGTTTTAATTCTCTCTCCCTCTTCTCTTTATGTTGCAATTAGTAGTATTATCCTATTTTATTTTCTTTTGTTTCAATTACTAAGCTTTTCTTATCTCTACCCATGAAGTTTACTGTTTTTCTCTGATTTTCTTCCCCGCTTGGGCAAGTGAGGTAGACACGGAGTGACTGTGTGGTACTGAGTTGCTGGCTGGGATTAAGCCACAAGTATGTTAGTTATTTGTGTGGGAATAACAATCTTTACATTCAGCTAAATGAAACTGCTGCTTTGAGGAAGACAGTATGATTTACACCCTTCCCTGGGTTATATTGAATCCTATTTTTACTGGTTTTTAGGAGACAGGGATTCAAATTCAGTGACTACTAACAGTCACAAGTGACTGCTAATAGCATAAATAATATGATGCCCTGTTATTTCAGATTTTAAAGTGTGTTCTGTGGTCAAGTAATTCAGTAGTTAAACCTCTGGGATATTTGAAAGTTCTTGAGACTTCTTAAAGAAATTTAGTCCTCAGGGTTTTATGTATTACTCATCATGTGATGATCAGATGAGAATGACCAGTTTGAAACCTTTTGCATATATCCTCATTTATGTTTCTTAGAATGGATTGCCCAAAATGGATTTCATTGCAGTATCAATAAACACTGTTTCAGAATTTGCTTTCCCTACACATCAAGATATTCCCTATATAATGATAAACTATTTAAATTTAAATAAATATTATTAGTTCATTATCTTAGTAATTGCTTTTGTGACTGGGGCTGGTTCCTGGGGTCTTCTGCAAAGATGACCTCTAAGATAATCTTTACAGGCTGAAAGTTAGTGCACAGTGAAGAAGGAGTAAGGCCTTTTGTTTTACCAGTCTCTGTGGTGATTTTTTTTTCCTAACCAGATTTTCCTTGTTTTTCTTTCTCCCAAAATGTTGACTGTTTTCTTATCAACAGCTGTGTAAGATTAAGAGATGAAATACTTCTTTTTACAGTCCTGTTTAAAGAGCCAAGCTTGCACTCCTTTTATTTCCTTTAACAAAGCCACATGCAGCTTCTGATGAGGAAGATCCACTGGTATCTTTTTCAGGTATGACCTTCTAATAGATAAAAACAAAGGTTCTTTTCCTGTGCATGATAAAATTTGTGATGTCTTTTCAGGTATGTGGTTTGTGTACGTAAGTGTGTGTGAGGTAGGGAGTCATCATAAGTTGTAATAGGACATATATGATTATAGCAGAGGATTCATGCTCTGCTGGTTAGATAAGCATGCTGTATAAGATAAATAGTTCCAGGGGAATTGTTTCTGTTGCAGGTACAGCATGGCTTTATCCAGTTTATAAGGCAAGCTGAACTTTTAATGTGGTCTCGAAGGAATGTTGAAGCATTAGAGGTGTTAGGTCTTTTGTAAATTTTGATGATATCAATTGAAATGACAATTCATTGTGTGCAGATAAAGCAATTATTTTTTTTATTAGTTCTTTTGACCTTGATTTACTGAGTGCATACTTGTGTACATTGCTGGTGAAAAGATGAATGTTCTTAGTTCCCCTTCAGAATCCTCTTAATTGTTTTGAAACACAGCTCTTAAAGTAACATGAGGTCCTGGAAACGTATCTGGGGATGACTCACTCTAGGCTGAAATTGTGTGTGTGTCATCAGCAGTTACACGTTTTGAGGGATTGTACTCTTTAGGTTTGGGGTAGCATGGTTTACCCTTCAAAACTAGTGGCCAAACATCTCTGTTGAACTACAAAACACATGCAGAGATTTTTAAGCCAGGTGATGTTAGACTGCTTTTCTCTGTGCCCTGGAAAGAAAGCAGTGATCCTAAATGATGGAAATTGATTCACTCTGGGTAGTTTTCTACCACTTCTGTGGAAGAGAATTTCAGGACCATTGTTTTCCCTTGTGTATGAGCATGGAATATTAGAGTTTATTATTTAGTTCTTTCACTTGAATCGCTGGTACACTTCTGAAATAATTTACCCAAATAAATGTAATTGATCTGCTAGGATAAAGTTAATGCTTTTTGTTCAAAACTTTTTGCACTTCTGACCAGTCAAAACCTTGAGGCAGTATCAAGTAGCTATGGGCTTTAATCTGGCCCTAGGAAGTTTTAGTGTTAGTGTCAGTTTTGGCACTTCAGAATTGCAGCATCAGAATTTTCAGTGCTTTCATATTCTTACCATTTGTAGTGGTGATCTAATTCTAATTATGGCAGGAAGTGTTTGACAAATGATCTGTGGAGTGTGCACTGCAGTGTTGCCTTACTGATGCCTGGTTCTGAAAGGAACAAGCAGCCTGAGCATCAGTAGTTTGGCTGTGTAACAGAAAAATTGGTATTTTATTATATGAGTGGTACTTTTACTGGCTTTACTGCTGGTTGGTTCCTTACTGTTTTGGCGTGTAAAAGCAGAAGCTCAATTTTATGCTTTTGCATCTTAATCAAATGGTGTTTATCTGCACTGAACTTCAGTCTGGAGACATAATGTACATTTCAGAATTTGAGATGTTCATTGTGGCTAGGTGTGCTTCAGTGCCATGCACCTCTTCTTCTGCTGATGCATTCATCTTAATGAAATTTTGTATTGAGTGAGAGGCTGGGGGGGGAAAATTGCAGACATATTCCTGAGGAGCTCCTTCTTTTCAAAAAAAGAGCTGCAAGTTTGTCTTTGTGGAAGTCTGGTTATACAAGGCAAGAGTAGGGAACTATTATTTTCACTTCATAAACTACATGTTCTACTTGTCTTTCATTTACAGGAGTGTCTACAAAAGGAAATTTAAGAACGAGGTGTTTGCCAAAATATCAAACAGGTCAAACTGAACTGAAGGTGCCTGTAGCTGTTGCTTCTGTTTCCATGGATCCTGATAGAGGTACAGGAGATCTGAGAGGGCAGCAGGTCAGTAAAGGGAGATTTTTCTTGCTCTTAAGAGTGCATAAAGTAGAAAAAATGGCTGAAAATTCTTAGATTGAAAACACTTAAACAGTTTTAGAGTCATTATTTTTTACAGTCTCTTGCACTTTTTGCCCACTTTACTTGGTGGCTTTCTAGCAGAAAGTGTTACCTAAAGAGAACAAAGGCTGAATGCACTAATTTGTGTAAGTGGGGTTATGTAAAACAGATTATTTATATTTCTGTGTGTGTATTTGTACAGAGACAGTGCATGTAGCCCTGGGTAGTGCCTAACCTATACTTTACTAGCTGAACATGCAGGAAGTTTTGTTCAATTTGTTCATTTTCATTGCTCTAGTCATCTCATTTAGAAGTAACACAAGTAAAAACTCATTTTAGAGACCTTTTTGCTGTGCCTTTTTGCTTATGTTAGAAGGGTAGAATCACTTTTGTTTTTGATAGTAAAAGTTTAAAATGCATTTGAGCAGTAGAAGTAGCTTTGTCAGTTGATGTCAGCTGCTTTTAATTTTGTGATCTCCCCCTGTGAGACTAGGTGATGTTTTTCCTACAGTTCCTTGCATTAGAAATTCCAAAGCAGCGGGGTTTCCTTTGGAAGGTTATTCTGTATTGTGATAGATGCTGTGATGTTTAGAAATCTGTTGAGAGATGGCATTTTTCTAATGTGGATTGTGTAGCACAATGACTGTGTAAGTTGTTTGAGTGCTGTTGAGTCTCTTGCCTAGCAGTCATCTTGGGCCAGCCTGTAAATCACTGGGGTTTGGCATCCTCCCACGTACAGGCAGGGTCTAAAACCTTTGACTGCTTCTGCATTGCTGTTTTATTATCATGCATTATCATTAACAATCTTGTTCTTAATCTAAGATGTCCTTCTCTGCCTTCTGTGTGCTGAGTAGCTGCTGTGTGCCACATATGTAGGTTCAAAACTCTGATATGAAGACATGTTATTCAATTCTTGTTGCTTTGACAGTGTCATTGCCCTTTGAATCCTTCAGTATGACAAATGACTAGTTATTAAACTAGTATTAATTTTTAGGGCTTTTCCTGGACTTGTATATTTCCCTTTCTCTGTTTATCAGTACTTGCTTTTAGAGGCTCGTATGTACCTCTACTTTGCAAATGATGCTGTTAAGTGGCATGCAGATAAATTCCACAAATAGGCCCCATTATACAGAGTCTTTATGTAGAAGCATCTCTTCAGAAGTATATACAAGCCTGCTGCCTCACAGATGCCTTTATATGTCACATTAAAATCTGTTTTGTTGAATGGTGCATTGATTGCGTTACTTGTTGTCTAGAGAGTTTTTACTCCTTTTTTGTGAAAGCCATTGTATAAATGAGTTTTGGTGTAATCTTTTTTTAAATATAATGCCTGATATGTGAAGTCTTAATTGGCGACTTGTGGTTTTGTATTATTGACAACAAGATGTATTCAAAGCTATGTTTCATTTTTGTCTTTTTAAACCTGTTTTTCGCTTACCTTGCCAAATTCTCATGGAGACTTTGTACTCAGAAGATAAGCTCTGAATACTTGAAACAAGCAGAACAAATGTTTTTCATTTAATTGAAGAAGAACTTCTTTTGCATGGAATTTTCATCAGCAACACAACTCACTTTCTGCAAAGTGTGTGCATGTCTAGGGAGAGCTGGTAGCTTTACTATGGCATAGAGTCATAAATGGTTTGAGTTGAATTGGACCCTAAAGATTATCTAGTCCAATCCCCCTTCCATGGGCAGGGACACATTCCACTAGTTCGGGCTGCTCAGAGTCTCATCCAGCCTGGCCTGGACATAATTCTGAGTAAAATGCTCTAGGCTGGAGTAGGTGAGCTGTTGTAGTCCCCTCTGTGATTCTATAAGATTTTGTCATGCAGTTGTCAACTTTCCGAGGTGTGGAGAATATCTTCCCAGTACTGAGTTCCAAAACTGTCTTCTGTCCTGAACTGTGTAGAAAGGATTGAAATCTGGGAAAAGGAGACAAAACAGTTGTGGCCTCTACCTCCTTTGTGGTCTTCTTTTGATGGTCAAGATGTTGCTGTGCATTATTCCACAGCTTCATTTTGATTTGTGTTACAGTACAAGTCTGCCTCTGAGAATTTTGTGTGCACCATCTGTGCATACCTGTGGGTGATAGAAAAAGAAGATTTTCCTCTTCATCCCACAGAGGTTTGTCTGACAGTACATACATCAGTTTGGGGAGTAGTTTGAGACACGTTCTGTTAAAATCTCCTTCACTAATGTGATCAAGCTTCATTCTCTTTTTTGAGAACTGTAACTTTTCATTTTTCTTAAAGAAGTTCCATCATCTGTCTGCTAAAAAAAAAGTCACACATCTTTAGCGTGGGAAGTGAAATTCCTTCAACCATACGTTTGGTTGAATTCAGTCAAGTTAAAAAGTCTCTCTTCATTTGTAAGTGACGTATGTTTGCGAAGAAAACTGTGAAATCAAATACCCCTTGAAAAGTGCTGAAAGTTGCCTTGTGAAATTCCTTTTCCCCTTGCCCCTGAGAAGAATACACTGAAGTTAAAATTAAGGGTCAGTGAAGTTAAAATTATATGAGTCTGTGTGAAAATGTCACCTCTCTTTGTGGTGGACATTATTTTTTAATTGTTTTAAAGATGCTGTTTAAGAGGCAATTAGCTAAGAAGGAAAGGGGTCTCTTCCTCCCTGGTGTGTGTAGTACATCAGCTGCTGTTACTGATGAGAGAAGCCCAGTGTTGGTTTTGTATTCTTTTGTGCACTATTGTGTTGACTTGGCCAAACTGCAGGGCATCTGGTGGCATTCTTTTATCTGATGTAAAGCACTGCATGCACTTGGGGGTCTTTGTAAAAGTATAAACTGTAACTCCTTCAGATTGAGAGTACATTGCTAAAATGAAATGTGAAACTTGCCAAAATTCTGGACAGAACAGCATGGCTCTTATTGCTGCATTTATCTTCGGGTTCGTATTTCATGCTTACCACTAGCACTGCAGAACTGAGTACCGATCACAGGAATTTTTGGTGAATAAAACCAGTTTGGAACCTTTTCCTGCGTGGAAACAGCCGAAGTCGGGAGTGCCGAGCGCCCTCTAGTGGGCACACATTGGCAAGTTCAGCGGTTCTGTCTGCATTGCCGGGAATGCGTGAAAGATCTGGAGTACTCAGCCCTGCTGCAGCCTTCTTTTGACAAGTATTATTTGCGAAAGTAGCAAATAAGCCATTAAAACCAATCAGTAGCCACATGTGAAAGTGTGTGTGCTTTGTATTAGAAAAAATGAAATAAGAGACTTACTCTCTGCTAACGATATTTTGCTGTTTTGTATGCTTTGATCATAAATGCTATGGCAGCATGTTTTTTTTTCTTACTCCCTACATTATGATCTAATATGATAAAGTTCGAAGTTGGATTTGGATATTGCTGCACTAGATTTCCAAGTCATGAGAACCTACTCCTCTTTGTCTAGTATGAATCAAGGAATAGTGCATGTCTTAAAACTTTAGCCAGCATGTTTTAGTATTGAAGCTAGCAGCTTGCATTTGAAGTACAAATCTCTTAATTCTTCACAATTTGGTAATTTGTTTCATTGAAATGTACTTATGTTTTAAAAAATACGAACTTTATTTCTAGTTGGAATTGATCTACTTTCAACTCCAAATTATTACGTCTTGAAGTGCTTTTAATAGCTTATGAAATATTTGTTTTCTTTTAAACAGTACATTCTAAAATGTAACTTTAAATTTTCAGGGCACTAATGAAGGAGGAATGAAGAGTGCTTCCTTAAAGGATTTGTGTCCTGAGGACAAGAGACGCATTGCGAACTTAATTAAAGAACTTGCCAGGTAAGAAGAAGCATCACCTGAAAATGCATTAAGTTTAAAGAGAGTCGTTTCTCTAATTAACATCGAGCAATGTAGAGCTGCATTAAAAACCTGAATATTTGCACAAGGTAATTTTTCTTTCTGGAAAAGGTATGAAACAGCCTGGTTGGTTTTTCCTTGGTTCCTGAACCTCTAAATATCTATTTAAAACAGAGGCCAAAATGTCTTGACCAGCAGTACTTCATCTGTAATAACCTAATGACAGGGCTAGGATTTTGTTTGTTGTGTGTATCAAGTGTATAGATAAACACATTCTGCTTTCAGAAATGACAGAATTTGTTGCTATGAAACTTTGTAGTGCTTATTATTTGGCACAGAGATAAGCTTTTGTGTGGAAGGCCACATTAAAGGTCCATTGCTGATCTTGTGGCTGAAACATGTTGATAATGATTTGCCTGTGTAATTTTTACTCACCAAGCTAAACTTCTTGCTTCCATTAATTTCTCCAGATTCTACCTATTTCTTGAAAGGAGAGGTAGAAATAGTGCAAGTTTCTCAGCTTGACCAGAAGTCTTTTTCTAAGTTTCATTCCAGTGCTTGCTACATTCTCAAAGGTAAAGGAGGCTGAGTTAAAGTGAGATTTTTGTCCTACTCTTTGTCCCTAATACCTCAGAATCTTTGCAGATCTGTTTCTTATGGAGTGGCTGAAAAAATGGGAAGGAGCACATGGCCTTTGGCCATTAGGAAGCTCATGTGAGATGAGCCCACGTCCTTTGGGCTGAAAGTTGTTGTACCTACTTAAAACTTTTAAAGGCAAAATTTTTCTAGAACTGTAGGTTCTCTGGTAATAATTAAATGCTTTTTGACATAGATCCCTTATGTCTGTGCAATAATTGGCAGGCATTACTGTCCTTTTTCATTTTATATAGGAAAATTTGGAAAATTAGAGAAATTAAGTGACTTGCTCAAGGTCATGCAATAACTCTCTGATGCAGCTAGGAATATTTTCTCTCTGATTATCCTTATCCAGTGGACCATTTTACCTGCTAATAATTTGTACTAATACAGGATTTCTTGCCATACAATATTTTAGTAATTTCTGAAGTTCTTCATGCTTGCAAGTCTATTTTATCGTGCCTTGTATTAGAAAAAGACTGTCATAAAGAGTAGATTGGTGGGAAGCCTGGTTACAAATTGTCAGATGTTAGAGCTATTCGGACACTGTTGCCACTGTTGATATATAGAGGTACATTCTAATATTAAAAAAAGCCTTTTATTACATTGTTCCTCATAATACACTGCTCCCTAGTGAATAGTAGTACAGTAATTCATTTGAGCATGGGATTCTTCTTAAATCTCAGATGCTGTGATTTTTCCCTGAGGACAGTTTGATATTTCTGCCTGACATTTCTTTGAAGAAAAATAGAAGGTGCAGCAACATTAATTTTGAAAAGTAAAATTAGTGGAACACTATTATTTTATACTTAGTTCTCTTTTATTTTTAAACCTAATCATATTTTTATTGGATGTAATTAAAAGTCCTTTGCAGAGTAATAGGGAATTTGAACTTTAATTCCGCTCACCTCGTCACTTTTTTAAAACTCTCCATAATTTTCATCCTTAGTTGTCCAATGATAGAGAGTTTTTACAAGCAGTAGAACATTCTCTGCTACTTTGGAGAAGAAAAAGGAACAGCAGAATGTTGAAAGTTTTACAGGATCACTGTCCTGCAGTAATCACTTGGAATAATAAAGGTCTCACTTGGGCTGTAACAACAATAACAACAACTTGTTGTTCCTTATTTTGCTACAATTTATGAATGGTAGTTGAGGCTAATTCATGCACATTTGTTGCAGGATGGTGAACAGAAATAGACTGGTCTGTAAGTAGCTGCAGGAAGGCTCTTGAAAAGTGGTAGAATTCTTCTTGTGTGGGATCCATTTGCAAAATATGATTGACTCCTGGGGCTTCAATTTCAGCCAGGTCTTGCCTGAGCAGTTCAGGGTAGTGGTCTTTCCCTAGCTTCTGTGACTGCTGGAGGAGAGAGCTCTCCTGTACTTTTCTTCCTCTTCCTATTTTTCTCTTCCTCCATCTCTCTCTCCCACTGCACTTTCGAACATTGAGGGTGTGTGCATTTGTTAATTTGCTGAAGTGTGAGACTTTGTCTTGGCATGGGTAAATTCTGATGCTGGCTACATTAATATAATTTTCTCTGAAAAAAAAAAAAAAAGGAAGAGCTTCTTGGCTGTAAAGAACTGCTGCTGGAGATTCCAGTGGCTGACATCACCTAAGGCTGTTTGGAATGTTATGGAATTGGATTTTGAGACAGGGTCTAAAGAAAATACTCAGTTGTATCCTTTCTAATCCTCCTTTCTAGACTAAATAATCATAGTTTTTGATCTGAGCTGCCACCTGTAAATCCAACCATTATTGTGCCCTTCTTTGAATGTATCCTTTTAAGGTGAAATGAGAGTGGCAGGCTGGAGCCACCGTTTAAAATATACAAACATTGCAAATTTGAGCTTTTTAATTTATTGTGTCAGCAAATTCTTTTAAAATTGCTTTTGTGGAGGAATTTCTGAGAAGAATGAGTCATGGCCATGAATGCCAAAGTGCTTTGTGAGTAAGTGGGGTATTCTTGAGTGTGATCAGTCATTGTTTCTAAGACAACCAGCGTGGCACCTTCATGTTTTCAGTAAGGTCCTGCTGGCATGGTGGTGAAAGTGGCACAGTAAGAGCAAATTTTCTCTCTCCCTATAAGCAAACTCCTTTTCAAAGGAGGCAAAGAAGACTCTCTCTGAGCTTTTATTCCTGCAGGTTGTTCTTGAGGCAGTCATCAGCTTATGTAATGAAATGAGTAGTGACATGGTGAAGACACAGATTCTTGTGCTCGTGGTCGCTGCCAGTGTCAGGACACATTAGCCTCTTCTGAGCAGGAGCAGTGCAGGGGCCGCTGGGACATAGTCAGTTGACAGTTGAACATTAAGTACTTGCTAGACACCACACTGAGAATGATTATCGAGTATTCTAGAGTGAAATGCTTTGAGTGATATGCAGATTTTGAGAGTTCTCTCTGTCTTGGCATTTGGCTGGATAGAGAGGATCATAACTCCTTTGCAGAGAGAGTAAATGTGTGTGTGCTTGCAAGTATTCACTCCTAACTGATATTATAGCCATAGTTCTGTGGCTTTGGGACTCCTAGTGTGGCAGGTACATCATAAATACTTCTCCCCTGATCGCAGATGCCTGTACAGCTCACATATGAAGTTTGCCTTTAGAGTGAGCAGAGGCATTGACTAAGTGATGTAGAATGGTTCATGAAAGTTTAATTTTTGATTTTAGTGGAGAAAATTGGTATCTAACTATTTTGCATTCTATTCTTGCTTTCTTTGAATAAGATAAACTTGGAGAAAGCTGACTTCCTATTGTCTTTGGAGACAAATCTTCAAAAGCAGTTTAGGTAGAAAGGTATCATAATGCCCTTATGCACCCATTTCCAAATGAGATACAAGATGGTTTTTGCTATTATATTAGTGTTGTTCTGGCTGAGATCACTGGCATGCCCAGAATGACTTGTAACTGGCAGCTACTAAAACAGCCTTCAGACAGCCCTTTATCCCTTATTGAGAATCTTCCCAAGACCCTGGATTCCTAAACTCTTTGTAGGGTACTAGCAGTTTGGGATACTAGTCTTTTCTACTGTCTTTGGTATGAAGCTGAAATTAACCAACTAAAATTGAAATTTTCTAACAAAAGGTAAAAATGGGCTTCAAAACAGAACATTAATTTGGTTACAGAACTGGAAACAATTGCACAGGTTTCAGTAAAGCTATTATAGTGTATGTCTGCTGCTTTTTCTTCCAGTCCTTAAGATCTTTGAAGGAAAAGTTGCCTGTGGTTTGTATTACAAATCTTGTGTGTTTGGCCTCTTGTGTTGTCATCTCTCCTGGGTTACACTACTTCATATTTAACCAAATTGTTACCTGGCTTTAACATCAAAATCTTTTCTCCTTTTCCGTGTGTTACTTTAGGAGCAATTTTGTGTGCAGTTTTCTTAATTGGTCAGGCAGTGAGACTGCAAATGAGATGTCCCTAAGCCTGTCTGGAAATCACTTTGTGTTGATAGGTAAAGCATGCCCAGGATTATTGTATCACCTATCACACTTACTTTCTGTGCTTAAAAAGTCATTTGTAGCTATAAATTCATGCTGTGAAATCTAGTTTTGTATTTTGCAGGTTGCATCTCATAAAATTTATCCATTGTGTAGCAATTTCAATTAGGTTTTGGGCCTGTTTTTTTAAATTATTTTTTCTAATGTGTACAAACGGCATATGATGCTTGAGTAAAATTCATCAGGTTTGTGAACCCTGATCCTTGGACAGAAATTGTTTCTTGCTTTCCTCCCCCTCTCCCTGCCTCCTCCATGGTGGTCTTCCCTATTCCAGATGCCATTCTTTGCCTGGAATTTAAAACTTGTAGTCTTGCAAGAAGGTTACCAAACTATTTTCATCTTTGCTAGCCAGTTGGCAAACAACTACCAGATTGGTATTTACTAAAAGGTAAGTGTTCCCAAGGAGTGTAGGACTGTTCAGTGAAGTTCCCAGTGTCTATATCTCTGTTTTTCGTTTAATTTGTCTTCTGTCTTAACTAGCTGAGCCTCAGTGTTCTTATTGCTTTTCAGAATTCCCTTGGTAAAAGCTCATTTTTTAAAATTTTAAAAAATAGAAGATGCTGTTTTTAATTTGCTTTTTCAACTCTGCCTTCAGTCAGAAAGAGCTGAGTTCTGTCCCTAGTGTAGTGTTGATGTGAGTATTACCATGGCTCTTTCTTGTGCATGGCAGTTTTTCATTAAACAAATAAAACTTGAAGTGCTGTTGACTTGTGTGGTGCTTCAAAAATTCCACCTGGAGAGATCAGTCCTGCTTACTCAGTGGAATGAAATCAGTGTCATCAGCAAACTCCTTGATCAATTCCTTCTTTAGATCAGACAGAAATACAAGTATCAGCGGTGGACCTGGGAGCACACAATTATAATTGGAACTGGTGAACTAGGAATTAATTTTAACCCTATGGCAGATGTCCTAGGAGGGCTTTTTGTCAATATGTTTGCATTAAGAGTTTTTCTAAAGAGGCTTCTGTAAAATAAAATTATTCATTTAAATGCGTCTAGAATTATATAGGCTTTGAACTGTTGAATTTAGAACAAATCTTGGACAAAGATGGTACATGTCCTATGGCACCAGGTAAGTGAATGTGAATGGCATGCAAGAAGATGCTGCAGATGCTAAATGGAAGGAATAGTTCCACTGATCCATCATCTTTGCTCTCAGCTGTCAGTTGTCTGTTTGATCCTCGAAGCAAGAACAATGGATCTGGAAATCAACATGTTGCTCAGTGGTGCAGTTGAGCCCTTTGTAGTTATGCCTTCATTCTTTCACAGCTCTTTTCTGACCCAAGTGGGTGAACAGGGGTTGAAAATACTTTTGAGGAGTGTTATATGAACCTTGTAAAGTTTTTGTACTGCATCAGTGAAGTCCTCCATAGTTCTGTTCTCAAAATCATCTGTTCTTTACTGCCAGAAGGCAAAGAAAGACATTTATAAAGAAAACCAAAACACCTCACTGAGCTGTTTATAGGAAGTGATATAAATCCAGCATAATCTGATGACATTCTTGTATTCCTTTTCTCTAACTTCCTTTTGCCACCTCCTGTGAGTAACTGTCTTTTGTATCTTGCCTGCCCTTTATGGGCTGTCTCCTTCTTTGTGATACATAAACACATACTGCCACATTTCTTCTGAGATCACTTGCTGTTCTCAGTCATTTACTGTGTAAGATATGTGGCACAATATATTCATGTGTCTGGGAGTGTGACAGCTTGCTGTGATACATGTTAAATACAAACACAGCACATGAATGTGATGCACACTGATATAAGCAGCAAATCACAGAATCTAGGGATGAGTAAAACCTGCTAGTTTTTGCCTGATTTTTCTAGTGCTCTGTTCTCTCATACCTTTTTTTCTTATACTGATGTTCATTTTTAGTGTTATTGGGTGCCCACATAGCCCCGCATTTGTTGCCCCAAACCCTTTTGTCATGCAGCATCACTCCTGCAAGTTACTGAGCAAGCTTCCTTCCTTTCATAGAATCCTGGAGATGGTACTTGTTCACTCTTTCCAGTTCCCTGCCCTAGTCTTGTTTCATTCCTTTCTTTCGTCCATGTGGTCATTGCATTCTTCATCGTGGTCTTCGAATTATTTTTTTTTTTGTTTTTGCATCTTTCACTGATTATGTGAAGGAAGGTCATGTGTGCTGTAGTCATTTAGGTGGTTGAACTGGACTCAGAGGACACAAGTGGGCCACGGTTAGATATGAAAGCCTCTATCTGCAGCCAGTGGCAAGTGTGGTGTGTCCGTTACTGCAAGGATGTGTGGTGGATATTCCTGTCAAGTTTGTTGCCTGCTTAGCAGAGGAGCGCAGAGGTGTTGGTGTGGGTCCAGATTTTGTACAGGTGGTTCCTTTTACCATTAAATGTTTCTTTAATGCTATGTGGACAGCCCTTTTGACAAACTTAGTGGAGGAGAAGGGGCTAGGAACAGGTTGAACTCATCACACCTTCCCAGGCCGGACCCAAGATTGTGAGACCTTGTGCATTTGACTAATGGAATGATTTTACACTAAATCCATGTCTTTTTATTCCCTGTACTTTAGAAACTTTACAATTAATAGTTTAATCCAAACTTTCAAACTGCCCTAATTTAAAGAATTTGTTTATACAGATCTGTTGTTTGTCTCCCTCTAGGTTTGTAGAGAAAAAGTGTGAGTTTCAGTATTATTATTTCCAACTTCATGCAGTCCTGTTGAGCTGATAGGGGAAGGGCTGTGCTTGATCTTGGGCTTGGGGAATACTGCTTATCTATAATTCACACCAGGGGAGTGACCCAGTTGTGGTATTTGTGACTTTTCTGCTGAAAGATCAAAACAAATCTGTGGCCTCTTAAGGGAAACTGATATCAAATGTATGGCACAGTCCTTGAATGAAATATTCTGGTAAGAATATTAGTCTAATGGGACTAGTGGAAGGCTTAGTCTAATACTTATATATATATATATTCCATTTTTTGTTCTCCTCTTCCTATAAGATTGTTCCAATTTAAGGAGGTTAAAATTGGAGTTTTCTAAAAGTTATATTGCTTTGGTCTTCTGTCACCTGTGTTGTGGCAGCTGTTTCATCATCATAAAAGACTGAACTTTAAGAGCCTTCAGCAACAGAAATTGCCTGAGTGCAGAGCAATAATATTTATTAGTCTAAGCTCATTACTTAATATTTTTGTGGAGCTTTTATAGAACCATGATTTCCAAGCAACGTTTTTTAGCATAGTTATAGGATCATCTGTGCATAATGATCTTCTTGCCTATGTGATACCAGAATAATTGTTTTTACAGCCTGCTCTTGAGGTGCTGAATAAATGATCATTGTAAGCCTTTCTCCCACTGTCATCTTTTAATCTTGATCCAATTATTTACCCTGAGCAGCAAGATACAGGGTGCCATGCCCCAGAGAAAAAGGAAAATTTACTCCTGCAGCTTGATATTTGAAAATCCTCAGAAAAGAACAAACTGTTTTGTTTGGAGAAAGTTAACAAGAAAAATGATTCTTTCCTGGTCCTGTGTTTTTCCAGTAAAGGTGAAAGAAGGATTAGTTTATAGATTAAGAAACAGAAGAGTTTCCCAGAATTTTCTTCCTGTCATGTCAGGTAAGCTCTCCCATCTGAGTTCCCAGAGAATCTTCATTATGGCTGCAGGGAATCAGATTGGACAGACCTGATTTTGGGTTCAGGTCCTAACTTTGTTCTTCCATGCTGCCCATTAATGTGCATGTACTCGTACTGAGATGAGTGTTTTTGGAGGAGAAAAAAAAAAAAAAGGTATTGCACAGAGTCATACACATCTTCCTGTGTAATATATTAAAATAAACATTGTGAGGAACTAACCTGCTTAAGGGTGGTGAGGAGTCAGAAGACAAGCACTGTGGTTATGGGCATATATTTTATTTTTCTCAAATTCTTTTCAGGGTAAGCGAAGAAAAAGAAGTGACGGAAGAACGGCTGAAAGCTGAACAGGAGTCGTTTGAGAAGAAGATCAGACAGCTAGAGGAGCAGAATGAACTTATCATCAAGGAAAGGGAAGATATCCTTTAAAAATATGTGCAACCACTCACTGAAATAAAAAGTGAAGTACAGAGAAATAATTGTTCTAATTTATGGCATAGAATAAATCTGCATGTGCTGCCATTCACAAGCAATCAGAGAGATGACTTGTCAGCATGTGACATTGGTTCATTTGAGCTTAAACTGCCATCCAGCTGTTCCTATGATGTTGTTTTGCTATGAAATAGATATTTGTCAACTAAAAATGACAGTAAGGAATTTACACATTAAAATATGGTTATCGATTTTTTTTTTAAATTCTGTTAGGTGGTCGTAATTTAGGTCTAAAACTTGCAGGGTATTCCATTTCTCTACATGTCTAGAGAAAGGGAATCTATGCTAAATGGATATAAATTAAATATATGTATTAGGAGATTTAGCTAGCTTAGAGTTTTTGTTTGGTGTAGGGTTTGTTTGTTTGTTTATAAAGACAGTTAGCAGATTCTCTTTTCTTGCTGACTGTGACTTGCATTTCTTTAAGCTGCACATGCTTAGTACCAATCCTGGAATGTCACATGCAAAGTCACTATTGCAGGAATTGCAGTTTTCCTTTCTGGGGTGTGACAGACCTTTACAAAATTCTCGTAATTCATTTCTCTTCCAAATCTCTGATATTGTTGCTTTGCTGTTAAATTGCAGGACTGGCTGCAGTGGGATAGGGGAAGAGACAAGGCTGCAAGTACAGGAAAAGCAAATAGTGTGCGATTCATAGGGAGTTGCATTGCCAATACGGAGGGTAGTAATGTTGTTTTAAAAGAGCATGATGGAGCCCAGAGTGCAGTACTGTTTGCAGTCCTGACCCATCCCTTGTTCAAGTTAAAAACAAAGTTAGTGACAAAAAGAGGCTGTTCAAGCTATGGGCCAGTGTTGAAACAGAAATAGAGATAATTCAGAAACTTAAACATGAATTTAGAGGAGGGTTCTTGAAAATTGTGGCTTTGTAGCACAGTGGCACTTATTTTTCCAGAAAGAATTTTGTCTGTTTGTCCTAAATAATAGACACATCAACAAACTTAGCTGTCTGTGAACTGTTACTGGAAAATATTAGATCTGAGGTAGTTCAAGAACCATTAGACCTGAGAGCAACTCTTCGACATTGATTTTACTAAAGCCACTATTTTGTTGTATATTACATCTTGTGTACTCAGCTCATGAATGTGGGTGGGATGCATGTTCCTGATTTTTTGTTATTTATCCACAAAAAGCTTTCATTAATTCACATGAAGTTTATTTGGCTGGTGGAAAGTAGACATGTTTGCTTTTTAGGTTTTATTGTTTGGGGTTTTTTACCTTTCTTTTTTTTCTTTGCCAGAAATAGATTGCACGGGCATGAATACTTTTCCAGAAGTCTGGTAGACATGGCAGAAGGTTAATGCATGCAATTTTACACTTCATAAAACTCTGTAAAACCTAGATATATAAAACAAGGTTATAATTTAAAACAATGTAATTTTAACTGCTGCAGTACTTGCCTATCATACATGAATGATTCAAGATCTTCAGCGTAACTCTGATCACTTAATTTTTTAAAGCTTGTTGCAGAGACCAGGAATAGTAGAAATGACTTGCTGAGGCTGAATACAGATTATGGCTGTTTTCAAGTACAGCAGCTTGAAATTCTCTTAAGTTTTTCTGGATTCTAGTGTCCACTTGCAAATAACATATCAGGGATATAATACCATAAGAAAAGATATTCAAGTCTGTTAAAATCAATTTCACATTTTTTCCCCCAGATAATTTATTCTTATAATAGAATACAACTTTCTTTACTGCGGTATTTAAAAGTACCCTGCAGTAATAAATTGGTGCTTCTGATATAACTGCAGTTATCCAGCAAAGTGCAATTTCAGCTTGGTAAGGATTTAATTCACTTAGCATGGGTTTTTTCCGCAACATGTATTTTTTTGTATTTTTGTTTTTTTCCTTGAGATTCTTGCAGGAGAAGTATTGGTTGGTGATTGAAATTCCTACTTTGGGGAAGACCCATTCTTATTTTGTTGTGGTTGATTTTTTTTACCTCTCAGAAGCTGTGAAGACCCCTCTGTTGAAGTTTGCTGCTGATGAAATACAAGAGGAGCTTTGGGGGAAAGGAGATGGGTGGTGTGCAATGTTCTCACTACAAAACTTCAAGTAACTTACCAGCATTTAAAAAACAGTGTCTGTCTGCAGCCCAAGCTCACATTTACTTTGGATCTGCTCAGTGCTGTCTGGGTAGGGAGCAACAACTAAAATTTCATGCAGATTTAGAAGTCAATTTTACTTTTCTTTAGCTGGTGAAACTTTGAAAATTGAATGCTTGGTACTAGGGGATGCTATTAATGGAGAACAACAGTGATGAGCATGCTGTGAACCATAAATAGTCCAGTCTATTGTCAGGGTTGCAAAATACTTAGTATCACAGAATGAAGGAAAATTAGGGATTTCAAGTAGTTGGTTGGTCTACAGCTTCTTCCTAAAGCAGTATTTAGGTCTATCATATTATCTTAGAGCATCAATTTGGTCAAAAGTAGCTGTTTTGGCTTGATTTATCTCATAACATTTACAGTTCAGATTGACTTTTTTCAAAAGAAACTTTATCCAAAGTGTTCCAAAACCAAAAGAGGATCAAACCTTTGTTTTGTGTATAATAAAGTCTTTTGCTTACAATAAACTGGAAAGTTCTGGTGCTGCTGTTCTTAGAAGTGGCAGTTAGTGGTGTTCAGGTACACATGCTGGGATGACATCTCTTACTGTTCTTACTAAAATTTGCCCATCTGGGCTGAACTGGATAATCCAGTAACAGCTGCTCATGGTCTATTGACGCCCTCCCCAAGGAAAGCATCTTAAAACTATGAAGATGATAAAGTGGTGGGGAAAAATACCTCTTTCTGGAAGTGAAGTTTACACAAAAGATAAAGAGGAAAAATATAAATGATGTGTGTATTGGGAAAGTGAGATCTAGAATCTGTCTGGAAAGAAAGACTTGGAAAAGGAGGTTGGGCTGGATATGACTGATGTGAAAGCAACAAATGGGTTGCTGTGACTGATGGATTCAGAAATGTTTGAAATAAGCAGTCAGGGTTAATGAGAGCTGGGATGGTGACCTAGGATCAGTCAGACAATTGTAAGACAATTGATGCAAGCAGGGCTGTGTCTGTTTAGGGTATTCAAGCACCGTCTGAACTTTTGAAATAGAATTTGAGACTAAGCCTGTGTGAGAAGAATTGCCACTTGTAACCTCCTCTGGTGTCTTCTGCAGCACTTACTTTTGGTGGATGTGTTCTCTTTGCTGCTGTATGGTGACTAAACTGCAACTAGTGGCAGTCTAGATTCTGGCATTGGCTTTGGGGTGTGTGACTTGCAACTTCCTTGTTTTTATTTGCGTTACTTCATTTGCATTTTCACAGTAAGGGATGGGCACTATGCACCATGTTATGCACTTAGACTACTTGTGCTGCATCTTTTTCCTCTTTTGCTAGGAGCTGCTAATAGAAAAGCTTTAGACTTTCCTTTTTTTTTTTTCCCTGATGTATTTTCAGGCACCTGTTATTAATTTAGGTCCAAAATATAATTTAATTTAACAATCAGGAAAATATCCTTTGTAAGATGTTCCAATACTGTCATGATATATGTCTTAGGAAGAAAATGATAATGAGATTATTTAGAAACAAATACTGTAGATACTTCGTAGCTCAAAGAAATTATGTTGTGGTCCTTAGCTTTTCTTATGACCACCATGAGGGATTTTTTTCATGTAAATTTGATGCTGTTGCATAAATGAAGAAGAAAAAGCAGCTGTAACATTTCTGTAAAGACTTATTAATAGGTGAAGAGGCAACTTCTCTAAATTTTTTTTTAAAAATTGGTTATTGAATTCTAAGCTCTGCCTTAAATTATTACTATATAGACAAAGAATAGGCAAATAAATGAAAGAAGAGATTCTGTTTATTACAAACTTTTTTTTGTAGATTTAAACTAGTCAGCTGTACTATGCTGCTGTTTTGCTTTATGTTTAGAATGTACCCAGAGCGTAATTTAAGCTTTTTGTTGGAATTATTTACTGACTGAACATACACTTACAAAATGGTTTGACCTTGAAATACCATCTGGGTCCAACCCTGGGACAGGGACACCTCCCAGTAGACCAGGTTGCTAAAGACCTAGCCAAATTCACACAACTAATCCTCTATGATTTACTTGATTAGTCTTAAAATTGATCACAGACTCTGTTTACATGTGTCCTTAATATTATAGAACTGCTTAATTAGTTGGTTTTACATGCAGTTAACATTAATATTAATTTGACTAAAACAGTTCATTTGCTTATAGTGTTAGTGAGACATAGAATATTAATTTGCTGGAAGAATAATGAGCTTTATAAGCATTATCTAGAGACTTTAATAAAATGCTTTTAGTTTGGCATAGTACTGCTCATTACATAAGCAGTGCATACATAAATTAGGGCCACATACATATTTTGTCCTTTTCCTATCTTTACTGTGTTAAATGTAAAATTAGTAGTGTTTTTCAGAAGGAAAAGAGTTACTGGCTTGCTTAATTCAGAGATCAAAATGTAGAAAAAAGAAATATCAGAGTACAGAATTTACTTGCTGGTTCTGCCTTATTTTCCCTATTATGTTAAACCTGATCTTCTGAAAATACAACACTTCCTTTCCTTTTTTAATCAGACTCACCAAGTTATCTTCACAGGTGAGGGAACAAAGGTGGTCTCGCACAGAAGGGCTTTGGCCATGTGTTTTGTTGGAGGTGTGGTCCTTGTGTCCTGCATGGCAGTTGCATGTGTGGGTGCCTCCCTGGGGCTACTGTTGGCAAGGGTACAGTCTGCACTTAAAATGACAGCACAGTGTCAGGGGGAGGTGGGGCACAGATATTAACACTGGAGTTAAGCATCTATATGTGAAAATGGGGCCCTGCCTTGCAGTTCCTTCACCCCTTCCTCCCTGGAAAAAAAAAAAAAGGCCAGAAGAAAATTTCTATATAAAGGCAGATTTCCATTTGCAGGAAACTTGTGCTTTTGAATGTCAGGCTATTTATTTAAAACTCAGTAACAATTTTAGAGATTAACTTTGGCTAAGTCTGTTCCTGATGGTATAGTTTCTGACAAGTTATGAACTGAGGGTTTGAAATGACCATCATTATTTTCCTTTTATTTCTTAGCTTGGCTCCCTCAGCTTATCATTTGAAGTTTTTTCCCTTTTTATTTTCATATGTGACTGCATACTATATGTCTTCTTGTGCATCATAATTTGTTTGAAGGTGTGTGAGGAGAATGGAGAATCAGTATTTTGCTCCTTTCTTCCATTTTATCCAACTACTTTACTCTTTGAAGGTGTTTCTCTTGCTGTTATTTCAGGTATCCTACTAGTAAATGTTTCTAAGCAACCATTGTGGTCTGTTGAAAAAAAGCTGCACTTATTAAAAAGTCCCTGAATATTTATATGCTATTCTGTAACTGCAGTATTGGCTAAATAATGTATGTATTTACGAACTTAAATGTAGAAGAATCAGTCAAGGACTATTGGGTAAATAAGATATTTTGAATTTTTCATGAACTTTAAACTAAAACAAGGTGAAACATATTGTAATGTTAAGTATTCAAATGGATCAATGGCTGCAGATTCATTTGAAGCTTTCTGTGCTTAATCCTAGTTAGTGCTTTGTAGCACAATCTAGCAACACTGTCCATGTTATGAAAATACTCAGAATCAGCAGGGAGCATCTAAGCAGTCAGCAACAACCTCTGTAGAATATGAGCTGGACAGGATTTTTGCCCTAAAACTCTGCACTCAGTGGTGCAGGATTATCTTAGAGATGGTACTGTCAGCATAGAAATACAGCTGTGGAATGGGAGAAGCATATTTGCTCTTGTGTTTTGTACCAAGGGTGGAATGGTTTTCGTGTCTGTCTGACTGAAGTGGAGGTGTTCCCACCCAACAGCTCTTGTACAGAATTTTGGTGTTCCCCTGAGGTGAGTGCTGAGGGCTAGTAGCATTCTCTCAGTTCCCATGTTTCATGACATTTTTACATTGTGGTGATCTGTACCTGGTACTAGAGACTTGATGATTTTGATAATGAGTAAGAGCTGGAGTTCTGCCCTGCCAGATTGTTGATACCTGTGAGTAGCTATATGCTTCCCAGACAGCCTGTCTCCCAGCTCTGGGCATCTGATGCACAGATTTAATATACTATCTATATTAACTGTGTGGTGGGTGTGTCAGAACTGGATATGATGATGGGCTGCTCCTGTCTAAACTAAACAGGAGACACCTGTCATTGGAAATGCACCTTCAGCCATGGCAATCTCATATATCAATATCAGGTATTTTAAGGAAAAAAGTGAAGTAGTTAAGGTAAAAAAAAAATCTCTGTAGGAGTCAGGCTGGCCAGTTTACATGTCTCAGGTGAAAGACAGGTCTTTCTGCTTTCTCCAGATACTTAAACCGACCAGGCTACTTACCTGACTGAATTTGACCTGTGGTTCTGTGGTTACTGTTGAAACATTTGGCTTTAGGCATGTGAGCTTTCAAAGTGATGCTTGAGTTAAATTTTTTCTTTATGACATTTTGCTCATTTGGAAGCAAAGACTGAGATCTTTTAAAAGAAGGCACAAATGGGAAAATGAGATCATTAATTGTTGAAGCTGGTACTGTAACAAATTGACTAGAAATGTGGATTCAGAGAAATTGATGTACTTTATCCTTCTAAACTAAATGAATTCTCCATCTGCTTCAGCTTCTCAACTATAATGAGGACGAAGGGCTGACTTGCTATTGGTTTCCCTGTCTTCCTTCACTATTTTGGAAAGTTTAAACATTTCTTGCATAATTAAATACACTTTCAATAAATCAATCTCATAATAATTGTTGTTCAGGAGAGTTCATTATTCAGTTCAGTCTTTTAAATTACTGTTCTTCTTTAAAGGATTCTTCTGACGTAATGGCTTCTTCTAAATCCATTTGCCATGCTCTGGCTTGTAATTACTTTAGATTTGAAGTATAAAATGAATGGCTTTATTATTAATCAGTAGCAAATTTGTCTTACTGTTTTTAGAGTGGCCTTCACTCATGAAATAGTTTTAATGGTCTAGATAGCAAAACACTTCATACCTCTCTTTCAACAGAGATTTAGTGAAAGCAATCAGATAGTTTTGTGGGGTTTTTTTCTTCCATCTCTCTCCCATTAAACATTTGTCACAGTGACTGTCATCATGTGTTTGCTGTTGTACTCTGTGAGCTGCTGGCTCTCTGAAAGGCTTGTTTTGCTGCCTGCTTTTAGATTGGAAATTTTTCAGGCTGGGCTAGGCTTTATTTTTGCCTTTTGTTGTGGGGAGCACATTGCACTTAAACATACCATTAATTTAACATTGGCTTTTACAGTGGACATAGGCTTGTGAGAACTTTGTCACTATTCAAGCATGATGAAAACAGCATCTGTTCCTTAACCCCTTTCTGTTGATGTGGGATTTCAGGGTCCTTAGTGACAGTGCTTTTGTAGTCAAGAGTTGCAATCTGTGCCTTCCCACAGCAAAATGCCATCTTGTTTAACAGCAGCTGAGACTGGACAGGTAACTATCCTACATTAATCTTCTCCATTTGTCATCAGTTCTTTGTCCATAGTCTCTTGTAAGGTTGTTCAAATCCATTCTTAATTTTAAACTGTCAGTCAATGCAAGCTAATATAAATGCATTTTTAGCCTTGCTAAACTTCTTAGGGTCTAGTGGATGTTACACTAATATCTCATTTCCATAGACTACTTAGAAAATGAAAGTGGGTTAGTTGTAGAGTTGTAGACATTCAGTAAATCTCAGCTTTTAATTTCCACAGGAATTCATTACTGTAACGGCACTCTTGGTTTTGTTTCCTCTATCAGTTGTGATGTTTAACCAGGGCTAAGAATTTTGAGTAATACTGAGGGGTCAGAGAAAACAACCAAAGAGGAATGAATAGCATCCTTAAAGTCTTAATTCCATGGCTCTCTAGGAGGTTATTAAAAGTGTAAGTGTAAAACTGGATGGAATTTATCTGGATACAAGAACTTACATGAAGACTTCCACATATACCTTTTATCCTTGGTTCTACTATCATCACACCTTCTTTGGTCTAGTTTCAGGAGGTGTAGTTTTTCATTTCACATTCACAGTTTTCAGTTCAGATCCTAGTATGTATTTGTTTATTTAAATACATTTTTAACTGTGGTAAGCTAAATGGTAAGCTTTTACTGATGGCAATATGATCACTTTCATTGCACGTATGGCAAGAGATTTACATAAAGGTCATCCCCCTCTTGGGACAAAAAAATACCCCATATGCTTTATAGAACAGGGAGTACAGTTGTAGTAATAAGGATTATGTTGCTGATAAGCTCCCCTCAAGGCCCAGTGATGGTAATACCCCTATATTTTGTCTTTAAAGAAAACTGCTGAGAGGCAATAATTTTTTTTTTTTATGTGTCCCATTTTCATTAATGCATGGTAATTGATGGAGTTGCAGTGACTTGTAACAGTAATGAGTTCTAAACATAAGAATGCACTCCTTTCTAATAAGTGAGCACTGCTGGGGTTTAAAAGCGTACTAAATCAGTTGCTTTAGTATGAATTTATTAGTTTTTTTCAGCATTAGCTTTAATAGTAGTTATTTACATAAGCGTACATCCCATTAACCGCCATCAGGGCTGGAAAACATGCTGAACTGTTCATATTTTCATATAATTATTGAACATAATGGTATCATTTGCATTTCTAAACAGTGATGTTTCTGTCAGGCTTGGAAATAGTGTCTTTACGCAGTCCCTATTTCACATCCACTTATTTGACATCGTTAAATTTTATGCTAATGCGCTTCCCTAGAATGTCATCAGTAGGACAGATGCTTGCACTTTAATATACAAATCAGTGATGCTTTTCCCTCCCCCCTCCCCTGAACTGCAAAAGAAATAAAAAAGCATATCTGCACTTTTTAGATATAGTTTGTTTCATTCTAAAGAATCTGTAAGAAATGAAACTTAGCTTTCACCCCCGTTAGTCACTTCCAAATGTTGTAATAACAGATACCTTCATTGTGGACAGTGGGAGATTGTCCTTGCCTAGTCTTCTAAAATTCAAGGCAATTATGTTAAAATAAAAATTGTAGCCTTGGGCTTGCCACCTGTGTAAGGTATGGAGTCTCATAGAGCAAGCTCTCTGGTGAGACAGTGGTCTGTGGATTTGCTTACCTGGCAGCAGAGCATGGCTGTAAAGAAGGTTAAGGGAGGGAGCAGTTTTCACCTGCGAGGCTCAGTCAGCAGAAGTACATTTTGAATTGTACATTGTCAGATTTTTAGTCTTACACTTAAATTTTTTTTTTTTCATTTTGCATACAGGCAGAGGTATATGCACTCTTGCCAGCTAAGTGGATGGTAGTTGTATGAACAGTGTTGACTTTTTTTTAATGTATGTAAGAGCTTTGATGCTTGTACTGAAGTCAGCACTGAAAGCAGAGCATCAAAAATCTGAGCAACATTGCTAATAATTGTAGGTCAGAATGTGGAAACAATGGAATAAAACATAATCAGCGCCACCACCAAAATCGCACTGCTTTTCTTCCATTTAAAAATGAAATTAGTATGTTGCATCTGGTTCTACATTAACTTTATCTCAGGATGACTTGGTTACCATTGCAAGTAGAGTACTAAAGGTAGAGCAGGTGTATACAACCTGCAATATGCAGTTGTGGTCACAGGAAAAAATAATTATGAGATACAGAGTGTGTTGCTTAGGAGCCAGACATGACCCATGTGAATGAGCCCTGGAAATCCACTGGGTCTCCAGCTCAGTTCTCTGCTTTGTCTGACTTATCAGATGTTGCGTTGGGCAATTCTGCTGTTTTCTCTCCTACTCACCTGTTCAAAAATTTGTGGTACTGCTTGCTGGCCTTTATGTGACATGGAGGTTAAATGTAAGCTTGTTGCTCAAGTTATGGCATTTCATGGACACACTCTGAAAATTTTAAATAAAACGAAAAATTTTAGGGTCAAGGAAAAGGCTGAGAGAAATATATTACACAGGTTTGTAATTTTCATTTTTTATACATAAAAATACATGTTAAAGAATGCCTTTCTTGGTCATGTCTTAAAAGAAGGTTGGAAGGAGGCACCCAAGTAGAAAAAGGTACTTGGAGTGAAATGAGAAGGTGTATTTTATCCTTAAAGGGCCACGTGAGCAAACTGGAGATACACTCTGATGGGTTCTGGGCTTGTGGTGCCTTTAATTATAGATGATTAACCATTTGCTAGTTGCTTTGCAGACAAGTATGGAGACAAAAATCCCTGCTGGGAAATGCTTGTAGTCTAAGACCTCATTCTTGTGTTTTAAGTCATGAGAAGTAGCAATATTAAAACAGCAACAAAAAATTTGCTTTTAATATGTCAGAGAGAGCCACAAGATTTTTGAAGTATTTCTGTCAGAGTTTTGAGCTTGCAATAGGCAACCATTTTAAGCAAACAGTTTGGAGCCAGGTGCTTTTTGGTACACCTTTTACTCAGAATTAAATATGGACACACCAATGTAGACTAGCAAATTGGTGAGATGTGCTAATTTCAGCTGCAAAGTATTGGGAAATTTAAAGAGAGCACCTCTGGCATTCAGAGCAGACTGTTGTACTGCAGAGAGTCTGAACTGACCTCTTGTCAATGTCTCACTTAAATCCTGAGAAGAAGACTCCAGGTAATTGGCAAGTATCCTTATTTTAATATGCGGCCATAAAAAGGTAGCGTATGATGATTTTTAACATCAGAAGATTAACATTTTACCTTTAAATAAAATATGATTAACTGGTACAGAATTAAAAGTAATAGAACTGAAATACTCAAACTGTGACTCTGTGGTGTCAGATTATGTGTCGAGTGTGACAGTTTAAGTACTGAAGTGATTTAAAAAATGAGTCAGCTGAAGGATGTATATCCCAAGTAGTGAGAATAAAATGGAATAAAACAATTGTGGCTATCAAAACTTTCTCAAAACGTCCTGGCTGAGTGAACCAGGAGACCAAGGTGTGGTGTTGTTTACAGTGACTGGGTCTTGCCCAGGTGCCAGTGCAGGTCCTGCGAGGGAGTAGTGCCTGGTGTAATGGCATCCTATTCTATAATTTTAAGCCGCCAAGTCATGATTATGCTTAAATTTAGTACTCAGGCCAAGATTTGTCTTGGCTGCTGGGTTCATCTACCTCCAGGAAGGTTCAAATATGATTGATTTAGCAATGCTTCTTTTCTTTGAGCAGTTTACAGTCAGCCACGCTTTTTCTTATCCCTGTACAATTTAATTTCTGTTGGATTGGCACATGTTTTGATACATGAAGCTACATGTTTGCAATCTGAATTACTTGGTGTTACTGTTTGGAAATGTGAAAATGCCATTGTGAAGGTTTGTCATTAGACTTCTGCATATTTTAAGTCCTTGTTAGTAAAAGTGATGCTGTTTGCCCCATCTAGTAGTTCTGTAAGCTCAGCTTGGAATTTAACAATAAGGTGGCATCTTGCTGTCTTCTGAAGTCCTGTAAATAAATTTTTAGAGTGCAATTTGGGCATTTACTAATCTTCTTGTAAGGGTTGTTTTTGGCATGTTTGTGCACATTAAGCTGTGCCACTTTGAAATTGTGTAGGAAGAATCAAGAGGAGGACTGGAATATGGCTTATTTCAAAATGCAAAAATAAATGAAAGGGTAAAGAAAATTCATTATGGTCACAAAGATTGGCAGGTCTGATTTTGTTTACATGCAGAGAACAGAATACTGAAGTAAGTGTGTTGCTTTAAAGTAGTTTCTACAGAGAGTAGAATTTTAGTAATTATATAAAAATGCAAGCAAAGCATTTAACAGCCTTTATAATACATTAACTCTTCCAGTGTGGATTTCTTCATATTTCATTATCTTCAGGGAGAAATTTTTGGTTTCTATAAATATTGCTGGACACATTGATGAAAGATCCTTAGATGATTTTAAAGATGTTACTCAACATCTCTTAATGGTACAGACTCAAGTGAGCACAGCTTTTAATGTCCAGCTGTCACTTCAGGTAACTGGGCAAGTCCTGTGAGGCCTTATTGCTCTATTTCAGTGGAAATAACCATATTTAACTTGCCATTGCTCTTTTCTTTAACCTGTTAATAAATTTACTGCATAAATTTTTCCTATGAAAAGAGGGAAATTAAAAATGAGAAATATGTTTCTAATTATCTGCAGAGAGAAATGGGAGCAAGTGAAATGAACTTACCTACAGAACCAAATTTCAGTGTGGGAATGATTGCCTGGTATTGTCTCTGGTAGTGTGGGGCTAGATTTGGTAACCCAGAAAGGCTCGTGATTTCCCCAGAAAGCCATCTGGGTATTTCCTGGGTCCATCTGCTCTAATGCACACACAACCTGTGCATCCCAGTTGATTTTAATGAACTGTTTGTATTAAACTTCTCTTATGTTTGCATGGTTCATGTGACTATATTACACTTGTCTTTCTGGAAACATCCACAGGACAGTGCAAAGATTTTAACAACAATATAACTGCATTGTTCTGACCAGACATTGAATGCATTGGAGATTCTCGTGGCTCATCTACAGGGAGCAGATGACTATCAGGAGCCTTCTGGCTCTTTCAAACAATCCTCTTAGAATATTTTTGTTCCTAAGGCTGTTAATATTTGCCTTGGTTCACTTGTTAGTTCTCTCCTCTGTGCCGGTTTTTAAGGATCAGTGTTTAGAAGAGCTTCTAATTTTTTTTATGACACCTCCTAATTTCCAGGCTAGACACAGTCACAGCTAGCTTGAACATGCTTGTTCTTGTGCCAGTGTTTTGCTTAAATAGATCTGCCTCTCTTTCATGTTTATGTGGAAGGGATTAGAGCAATAGACATTCCCTCTCTCAAAGGGAAAAGAGGACAAAGTGAGAGAAGTTTCATTTGTATGGGAAATATATGATGGGAAGTCCTGTCTTCTGGATTAGAACAGGCTAAAAATCTGAGTGAAATGGAACAAAGGCTGAGAAGGATTGTATGACGGAAAGGTCACAAAGCTTAGCAAAGTTGGAGCCGCAATGTGGACTAATTGGGATTTGTTTGCTTTTTCTTGCTTATAGAAGTTGTCTTGATGAAGTTCATGTTTGCAAAGCTAGATAGAAAAACTTGATTGGTGTTACAGAAAGTTTCCAAAGGTCAAATTAAATGCAGATTAATGTGTGTGTTATAATTAAAGTTTGGTCCTCTAAAGTAACTGAGATGATTGAGCAGATAAATTACGATGTGACTTCATGTAGGCTTCTTGACTTCCCACCCTCTCCCCCTGGCAAAGGTGTCTTCTCAGTTCTTCTTGTTAGGAATTCTGCTTTATCATCAGGCAGGGACACACCACTGTGGGTATTCTTTTGCTTGTTGCTCAAGGATATTGAGCTGCTGTGAATGGTTAAAATTTTTGGAAAAAAGGCATCATGTAGCTGGATTTGCATTAAATGCATAGCTGGTGGTGTCTCAGAATAGTGAAAGGTGCTGCTCACAGTAAAGTCAGGGTTTAATTCCCAGCATTATCACTTCTGCCTTTTAAATATCAATAATAAAATAATCAGAGGTTTGGGACTTGCATCTGCAACAGATTTATATTATTTTTGCTTTTCATGTTGTGAGTTTTTACTGTGCATGAGGAAATAAACATGGCTGAAATAATTCTGACAGAAATTACAGGACTACTCATTAGTAATTCTGAGTTGCTAAATGCTGTCCTTAGGTGTTTATTTGGGCTCCATCTTTGTCCTTATCTGTCCCTCTTTTGGATGATATGCCACTTTTTGCTGTTGCCATATCTGTTGCTCTTTGTAGACACTAAAATAGATTCTTACCTCATATTTCATAGAAAACATATGAAAGGAAAGCTCTGCAATTAATATCTTGCTGAATGAGTCATTATTTTCTGCTGGTCCTTGAAATTAAGTAAAGTGTGGGTAACTTGAATTGCAGGAGCTTTGCACTGTGGTTTGTAGTTTTGACATAAAATTACTGTGGGCATGCTGAATCAGTGGTATTTTGTCTCCTTTATATCTTTTGGCCTGAAGAGCAACCCAAAATGTGTTTGTGAGATATAATAAAGTTTGGTTCTTTCCCCTCACTCGCCCTTCTGTCCATATTGCATTACTTAAGGTGTTCTTCTACTTCCTTTTTTCTTTCAATGTCAGGAATTTTATTTTAATAGGACTTGTGAAATCTGGAGACTTATGGAAGATTACTAAATCTGCCAAAAGTTTATAAGGCTCATGAAAAGTATATGAGATTATACATAAACTCCTTTTCACTCCTTGGATCTGCTTGCTAGATGATGTGAATCTTCATTCCTTGGGAAGGAGGCTTTGTGCTCAGTATATTCTCCAAATTTTCCTGGAAGATAATTAGCCTAACGGTCTTTGAAGTGCGTTCCTTAATGCTGAACCTGTTTTTCAGTGCTGTGTATTTTGAAAGGGTTGTGTTGTGTATCTGCTGTAGGTTGATTCAGTTTGTGTTTCTCTGGGTCATATTTTGTATATTTTGAAATTCATTTTTTCATGTCTGCTTGTCATTGAAGATCGTTTTTAGTCAGGAGCAGTGTAGACATAGGAGGAGGCAGGAAGTTTTGAGGGACGGCACATAATGGTGTGAAGCACAAGGTTTTATAGTTTCTTTGGGTAGCTGTATAGAGGACAAGCATTTCTCTCCCTTGTGGACTGCAAGTACGGTGTTATGTCACATGAAGAGAACTAGGGGTGATATCTTGGAGCTTCTACTCCGTACATTCTGAAAGCATCATGTTTCTGGATATGTTATCTCTGGGACTTTCTGATATCCTTCCCAAGTAATAAACCTGATGACCCACATGCTGCCCGTGCAGTCTAAGCTATACGGAACTCCTTGGAGAGATGTGCTGGAGGCTTCTTTGCTCAATCCTGCCTCTCATCCTTGTCAGTGTTTGCCCTGATCCCAGTGGCATCTGTGATCCAATGCTTTAGGTGGGCCTGCAGCTGATGTGTTCAGAGAGTGCCTTGTGTGCCTGTAGCATGGGCATATCCAGAAAGGAGTGCAGTAGCCAGTCACAACACAAATTGTGAGTGCAGCAAATTCATGGAATCCTTCTTTATTGAGGAGACTCAGCTATAAATTTATGTGAATACACAGAGTATTTCTTTTTTTTCCTGCTCATCTCCCATTTTTTGTCAATTATGTAGTAACAAATATACAAAGAACGGAGAAATTGAGTTAGTAGTACTAGTTTATTGTGTTAGATACCTTTCCCCTGAATTTGTTAAAATTTGTTGTTCATCTTTGGGATTAAGGTTCTTTGATCTCAATTTTATCTCAAGCAGAGTCTTCTAAAGTCATCTGGGTAATGGACAGTAGTTTTTCCATGCTTGTAAACTTTTACACCAGAATAATCATTATCAAAGCGCTTTTTTTGTAATGGACTATGGACATAATGGTTTCATGTTTACAAAGCCAATTTGAGAATCAAATGTAGTATTAAGCCTAGTGCCAAGATAAGTGTCTGATAACAGGAGAATAATTCACTGTAACATTTTCATACGTTAAACTGCACCAAATGCACATTAATAAAACAGGTACATAGAGGGAGATGGTGTCGCACTGCAGGATGTTGGTCAGGTTGTTTTCATTGGCCTGACAGAACTCCAGTATGAAAAGTACAGAGCATGGACAGACTCAGTAATCAACTTGCATACCAGATCACCTGTCGGAACCCTGGTCAACTGGTAACAGACTTGCTGACAGAAATGAGACTCCTAGTGTAGCCATGTGGTGCTTTATCTTATTTAAAACTCAGTTGGCCCCTTGTTCTGTACGTTTAGTAGAGATGCAGCCTCTTGCCACAATGTCAATTTTGCTGTAGTTTGTCCTGCAGAATGTTGAATTCTATATGCCTTACTCTGAGAAAGGGATGCATTAGGAGTCTTTGAAAACACAGCAATGCTTAAAACAAATTTTGATTAAGATTCTTTTACAAGAGGAGTTTCCCACAGTTTTTATATTCTTGAACAGACAATGATTTGGTGAAATAAACTGTTACGTTCAAAAATTACAATAGAATTTGTAGTGGTTAGCCTTGGTGCAGTACTAGGAAATTGTTGTTAATTGATCCTACCAGTTTATTATGATGGATCTTGTCTAGAAAAGAAAACAACTTCCAGCATCTTATATATTTTATTCTTTCTTTTTCAGTTATTTCTTAGATTAGGAATAGAAATCTCTTCCACCAGCCTTTTGGCATATATAGTAGTTTTTCTTAAACAGGCTTTGAAAACTGAGTGAATTAAAGACAAGCAACAATTTTTTTTTATGTAGAGCTGATCAGCATTTTAAATTTCAGGTATTCAGGAAAAATTTCAATTTTGCAGGCATTGTTAATACTTTGAAATGCAATTTTGTTTCACTAAAATGTATTTCAAACAATTTCAAATTCAAAGATGCCATGTTTTGGTTTTATGTTCTTTCATGACATAGTGAGAGACTCATGTTGTGATCCTGCTGTTCTGATGATTGTGCTCTGACATAATGAAAGTGATTTATTTGTTTTTTGAAACTGTGTCAGTCTGTCATTGCAACATGCATGGTGTATCAATACTGAATCAGTCATCCAATTAGACTTTAAGCCACTGCTGGAAAAAAAAAATCAGGGTATGTTTTTTTTATAATGAGCAAAATGTGACAATATATGATGAAAGAAAACTTCAAGAAGCAACCGGACATCTGATGCAAAATGAAAACACTGTCTTTGAAAAAGAGAGAGGATTTTCTTAAATTTCAGCATGTTAGTTTTCTTCTTCTGTTTGGAAAGTGATTTTGATGGAAAGTTGGTGTTGTTAGCAGCATATATGAGGAAAAAAAACCTGAAAGACCTCTCTAGGCATTCTTTGCTTTTCCAGCAGAAGATGGATCACTCTTTTTCTCTGGCTGCTAGTTCTTTGTACAGATAGCCCAAATTCAAGTTTAGATGTTCATTCTGATTTGGAGGCTTTGGCTTGTCTAGAAATTTGAATTGTTTTTCACTCAGCAAATTAAGCTCTGCAGTGTCCACTGTTGATAAGCTTTTCAAGCTGTCACGGGTTTCCTCTCTACTCAGTTGTGCTTTGTGAACTGCACTGCAGTTTGGGTACCCATCCCACAAATTTGTGGTAGGGGACTCAGAAATGGTGAAATTGGGCAGATTTCAAAGGGCCATGAGTATATTGTGGGGAAAGTGATGGGTAAGTTCTTTGATCAGCATTAACTACAATGCTAGTAAACCTTTAACTTAGCTGCCATTAATTCAGCCCGACTGAAATAGCATTTAGAGTTAATGAAACTAGTTTTAACAGGATCTGCAATGCTTTCTGTGTGTGAACGTGTGACATTTTACAAGTGCATTGCGAAGACTAAATTGATTCTTAGAAGAATACATTTCTCTAGTCCAGACAGGACCTAATAGATCTTTTTCCTAGATAGCAGACTTAACTTTTTCCTAATTTTCTCTCTTGATTAAAATCCTGAATGGGGGGAGGTTTCTGCTAAGTGTCTGCTCAAAACAAGCTTAGAGAAAATGGAATGTCAGCCTTAAAAATGTCACTTTAATAAGATTTGACAGGATAAGGTCCTAGAAGTCTCCTAATGATATATATGCAAGTATGGAGTACGTATGCTTGCTGTATTTGGAATCAGTGTGTGCAGGAATGTATATTCCAAAAATACTGATGACACTGTGCTGGGGAGACTGCTAGAAATAAGGAGCACTGGCAAACCCAAGATACAGAGGTGGATGAAAGGGAACTGAATATTCAATACAGACAGTAAAAAAGAGGTATCAGCCTGTTGGGGCAAAGAGGTAGATCCCCTATTGAATGGGAGAAAACAGTTCTCATTAAAAAAATCTGCCTATTAATACATAGATTTCATAAGGGAAATAAATGCTAAGATAGAATTTATGCTTTTGGATGTGAAAATGGAAACAATTTCCTTTGTGTCTCTGTATGTGCACAAGCACTTGTATTAGTCTAACATTTTTTTTCATTGTGCTGACTATGTTTTTAGCACAGAATATACTCTAGTTTTGCTAAGTTGATTTTTGTCTATCCTTAAAATTCTGCTGACTTCTCTTTTGTGTCTAAATACTTGACTGATTATTGAATTCCATGCATTTATGCATACTTCAGAAGTCTTATTTAACAATTAGTGTCTGGAAAATCAAGGAAAGGCACATGTCATGCATGTGCCACATATTTAAATCACACTTTAAAAATGCCATCTGCTCAACACTTCATTTTTAGGGCATTCTCTGCTCCACAGAGAAGTGTATCATTAATAAGAGTTCAAAACTAACTTAGGTACCTATTAGGCATAGTTTAATTTTATTAATATACGTGTGTGTGTTTGTGTGTGTATTACCAGATGCCTGGATTTCCAAACCAGTGACAATTTAACCTAAACTCCTGAGGGTGACATATTGCAGCTAGTAAGCAAGCTTATAGAGTCTGGACAAAGACAATAGAGCTTAATAATGAGCCTTGGGCAGTACCCACTCATAAACCTCAAAATTTTTATTTGTGATTGTTTTTATGCTCTTATATAATTTGAAATTGAGTAACAATTCTTTGGAATAAGCTATAACCACTTATGCGTTTTAATAATACAAGGTTTTGTATATTGTCCAACAATTGTTGAATTTATTTTTTTTTTTCTTGGTTCAGAGCAGGGACATTACAGTTATACTTTGTTTATCTGAAACTGCTATCTAAACCAATATTATGGCAACCAATTATTCTGTGTTTAATGTTGGTGGGCAAATTCCCCAGACCATCTAAGCTTGTTTAATCCCTTTGCAGTGTTTGGACAATGGACTGATGTTATTAGAAACTATGAATCAAAGTTAAATTGAGGGTATAAATCATGTTTAAACTGCGGAACAAAATCATGATGATGTGAAAGTGCAAGTAAGTAAAGGAAACCATAGGATAAAATAATTGCATCTTCATGCTTAAAGTAGGTGCAGACTGGTTAAATCCTTCCTGATGGATGTGCATCTTGCACAGATGATATCTGCTCTGTGCTGCCTTTGCTCTGTGTCGATGTGACTGTTCTGAAAGCACCTGATCTGCAGCCTGGCCTTTGGCTGAGCAAGCGGGGGGATCCTCTGCTCTTCCCTCACATCTAAAAAAGGGGTGGAGATACTGCAGATGGTCAAGGTGTTCCTACCTGCAACTGACCTGCTTGATGCAGTCTTTGTTGTGGCCCCTTCTGCTAGCTTATGGTGCTGCTATTCATACCTACTTGAGGAGGATACAGAGAGGATGTAGGGGTTTGCAGGAGAAGCAGTCACTTCTGTTTTTTAGATCAAGAAGCAGAAAGGATTGAATAAAATTAAATTACTTTTATGCTATTAAGACTTCTGTGAATTTGATCAGTGAAGCTTGGATTAGAAGAACAGAAATAATTATTTCTCAGGCTTACAAATTTCTGTGTGTGCTTTCTTCCAAGGTAGGGTAGCTGATGTGTAAGAGCCCAAAGTTTGCTTTTGCTGAAACATGCTTTTTGTGTTTTCTGCAACTGTGGAATACTTTTGTTTCCTGTTGGCTACTAGTGAGTTATGTCTTTATTCCTGCTCCTACTACACTGAGTATTTTTAGTATCCCACTGTCTTCTTTGAGGAAGTGTTTTGGTAAGAGTTGGTTTGAGCTTATTTAATGGGAAAACATGTGCATATTTGAATATGCACAGGTAAGTATTCAAATGCTTAGCTAGCAGTCCCAGAGCAGCAGGATATATGCCTTTTTGCATCCTCTTGGATATATCTATCTCTGCATCCAGTTATGGATGCCCAAAGTAGATGTTTGTTGGTGTAGTGAGTTCTTTTCTGAACAGCACAGGCCAGTTCCAGACTTAACAATTTGTTGTATCTGACTGCCACTAAACAGTGTGGGAAGCATTTAATGCTAAAACGTGAGAGTCTGTCTTGTAAAGTACTAAATCCAAGAAGTGCAAGGAAGAGTAATGAGGAATTTAAAATAAGGATGTGAAGTGTAACTCAAAGCCACACATCTCTTGAAACAGTAAAACTTCTTCCCACAATCTGTATGTTAACTTTGTGATTTTCAGTTGAAGTCTTGATACATGTGTGCTGATCTCTATGCAGAATCTTTTCAGTAATCCATGCTGTTATCACTGTGTTGGTTTTAAAAATGTTAGCCCTCTACAGCACTGAGCAACGGCATGGTAAACAAGCCTTTTTACTTATCCTTACCTTAGACTTTATGTGCAAACCTTAATACCTTATTCATATAAGGTCTGACCTCTCCTACAGTTGCAAACAAACCTCCAAATAAACCTTGAATTATTAAACTACCCTTTACATGAATGTAATGCAGTTCTCATAGTGTTTTATATTTCTCTAGCTTCTACGCTTGTATTACAGAAATGCATTCAAATGGCAGATCTGTCCTTCATAAGCAAAATAGGTTTATCTTTTCCTAATAAGGCAAAAAATTCAGTCTAAAGGTTTTGTTTGACCAGAACTGAGATCCTATAATAAACATTATAGGCATAGAAGAGACTTCTATTCATTTGTTAATAGATGTGTAGGGATCTGTTTCAAGTCATATTACAGACTACCATAGTAAACATTGAAGATTAGTATTATTAATTTAGAAGACAATCTATGACAGAATTTCATGTTCTAGTAACCGTGTTGTTTCTGTTAATTGTGTGCATGTGTGAACAAAGTATTGTTGGGTTGCAATGCTGTGTGTGTTTTTAGTTGCTTTGTATTAGCAATTCATGATGGGAAGGTGAAACCAACAGTCATGGGCTGAGGAGCTGTTATGCTGAATATAGCTTTCTTTCTTTAAAAGCACTTGACTGCTCTGTGAATTCTTAGTGTTGAATTTCTGTGGATCACAAATGGAATTTTGAGTTTTGTGATGGGAAGGGTAGAGATTGTTAAGTGGGAGTGAATGTATGAGGACATACGCATGTTCTGTCTTAAAAAGTAATCTTGCTCAAGTTTTTGGTTGGGGTAAAAGAAGTGCCACATTTCAAGTTAGCATTTTAGGTTTCCTGTAAATGCCAGTCTGAAACATGTTTGAGACAGGACACAGTGAAGTACGGATATGTTAATTACAGCTAATGAGAGATGCGAGAAGGAGCATGAGTAGTTGCTTGTTCACCTTGATATGCATTAACGTGAGCCAAAATACCCCAAGTTGGGGGAGGGGTTGTTACTGAAACAAGTCTAGGAATTTCACAGTAGGTTTTAGTGAGCTTTTTGCATATGTGGTGTTAATAAGTTCATTGTAGATTTTTGACGTGTTTGCTCTTTCAGTTATACGTGGTTTCATTTTACTGGTTTTTGTAAATTGTGTTGTAAGTTGTAGAGAATATGTGGTATGGCTGGAGTAATGTTTGTACAGAACTCTGAATTTTTGCATACCTTGCTGCTTGTTACTTTCTTCTTTATGAACGGTAATGGTGGATTAAAATTTTTGCATTTATTTTGCCTTAGATTTTGATATATTTCAGTGAACCCTTTACAACCCTTGCATTATTGTCATAGGAGCCACAGAGAAGGTATCCAATGTCCTGAAAGAGACCACTTTAGTGTATCTCACTGAAATACTTGAGAATATAGAAGAATTTCTGTTCTAAAACTATAATTCTAGGCTTGTCATTATTGCTTGTCTGGGCAATAATTCTAGGCTTGTCATCATAGAAAGGCACCTTCACACATCTTTAATTTCTGTAACTAGTTTTAATAATTTCCATGGGACCATCCTGAAAATAGACCTTTACTCAGTTATGCCCTGGTTATGCAGGTCAAAGTGATTTATTTTTTGCTATCACTTTATTTTTGTGATCTGGATAAGCATGCATAAACATGAAATTATGGATATTAAGCTGTACCTAGCATTGTATATTCTTTCCCATGCAACTTTTTCCTTTTTCAGAGGACAAACCATAAAAGAAACCTGATGAATACTGTACTTTCTGGGCATAGCACTATGCAATCTACCTTGAGAGTACACAAACTTTGGCAATTCTATGAATTGTTCAGCTTGTAACAGCATTGTGTAGAACTCTGCATGATCTGGGAAACTACCGCGTGTCTTATGAATTGCAAAATTACACTTAAGTTTTTGAGGAAGAGGGATAGTGTTGTTGAGGACATAGGAAGTTTCAGGTTTTTTTTATACATTGCAGTCAACCCTAAAAATAGCCTGAAACGTGGATTTGTATACATGATGGCATTTTTCTTTCAGTGTTTATAAAATTAGAAAGGTGATGTGTATAAGTGTCTCTATATAGATGTTTCAGGCTTTATGAGAACATACAGGGTTACTGAATTGAAATAATGTATTTGGAACTTCATGGAATGGTCATCTTCTTTTGCAATATAATTTGGAAGTGCAGGAGCTTCTGTTTTGTTTGTGCAAACAGAAAATGTGTATATGGAGCCAATGGGTATATATCTGTACTAAACTTTGTATTTACTCAAATCTTTTGACTGTATTTGAATCTTCTTCTAATTTCTTTCTTGTAACTGATTTACATAATGTTGCTGCTCACTTAAAATCATCTCGTTCTAAGGACTGATATAATGTGTTGTGCTAATCTAGGTGCTTTCGTTCTGGGAGATCAGTGGTTTTCAAATGCTCATAATCCTGTCCTCATTCTGTGAGTTAAAATGTATTGCTGCTATCTCATCTTCATAAAAATGAAGAAAATGAAGTAGAAATTTATGAATTCGTTCAACATATTAAAGGAAGGTTGTAGTAGGACTATGTTTACAATTCAGATTTCTTTATTCTGCTGCTTGTGTTTTCTTTTGATTTTTTTTTTTTTGTCTTCTGAGCTTGCACAGTTAAACTCTGGGAGAAAACTTTCGCCTTCATTGAAGGCAGAAGAACTAGGACTTCATTCAAAAACATATGAAGATGAGTTCTGCTGCCAATTAGGATAGTCTGCAGTAGTCTGTAAAAACACACGTCTGCTCACAAAGAAAGGGAACTTCAGATTTCCCAACCAGTATTGGTTTTGAAGTCCCTTTCCTAAAGATGTGGTATTAAACCTACTTATGTCAAACTCTGTCATTTTGCTATTTGCAGGAACCTATCTGACAATGGTTCTTGCAAGTTACTGCTGCTTTTGTCTTCCTATATTTTCATTTCAGACTCAGCCTTAATCTCCTCCTGGAACATTTAGGCATTTTCCATTTGTCTGCACATGGACATTAATTCCTTAGACAGCTTTAGGGTTTCTACAAAATCAAGTGGTGTAAATTGAAACGGTGCCTTTTGCCATTTCCATGTTAAGTATCTGGATGTGTGACTGCTGATATTTTATCTTGTTCTTGAACAACTTTATATTGCAAACTTAATTTATTGTCTAGTGGAGATATAGTGAGTACAATATGGTATCTGTCACCTTTGGCAACATGGTCCTTGAGTAGGTGGAGGGATTTACTTCAGAGGAAATATCTTAATACTTGTATGTTGAAACTTTCCAAGAGGAGTAATTTTAGAACACAGAGGAACCTGACTGGTGGCTTTTCTGGTTTCTTTCTAGAGAACCTTGATAACTTTCCTTGAATTAAGTTACTGCAGAGTGTCCAAAAGCAACTCTTCCTTTTGTTTTAATAATTGCATTTTTGTTCCCTGTGTTAATAGGGTTTTTTTGTTGATTGATGGCAGTCTGTATGAGGAAGCCGTATTCAGACCATGTCCAAAGACTTTTCTGAAACAATACACCCATCTTCAGAATATTTGGAGTATGCTTTTTTAACTTTTCCTTGTATGTACAATTTTTGTGCCCTTGCAATGACTAGGAAACACTGCTTCCTTCCCTCCTGCTTAGGGAAGGAAAGAAAAGACTTGCATACCTGTGGAGAGATTTGTGACCCAGCCTGCGTGGTTGGTGGGAGGTGCACAGATTTCTGTTCTAGCTGGAATTATGTAGTGGGAGAATTGATCAAGTCCATAATGCTAGGGCACTTTTCCTTACTTGCCTCTGAGAGGGGAGCTGCCATTGTCAGACAGACATTCAGCCTTGTGAGATCCAGGCCTAACAGAAGACCTAAATTTTAGGGATCAATGAAATACTTCTAAAATGCAGAAGCCTCAGTTTGGCAGATGGAGAGATGTTGTGATTTTGGGTAAAGTGAAAGGTATGGGAAATGTGAATGCTCTTTTAAAATTGAATGCAAATTATCAGCAGGATTTCTTTATAATATCAGAACTTTAGAATGTTAAGTTATTGGAGCTCTCACATGAGCAGGCAGACAGTTGTGGATAAAGAATGATATGAGCAACAGTCCTCTTTCCTTGGCATCAGGGAATGGTGACCTTCTGCTGGCTAAAAATTGTTTGTGTAGAGAATGCAAATGAATTCCTCTTTGTTTTTGCTTAAACCCATGAGGATGAAATTTCTGACACAGAATTGGAGCTTTTTGAGGACATTTTAGAGTTCAAATGAAAATACGCCTGAATTCTCTCATTAGCAGCTCATCTGTGCAAATGCAGGTGACAATGGCATCCAACAGACTCCTTTCAAGTAACGGCAACCCTCTGGTTTTTAATACCTAAGCTGCATCTTCCTACTTAAGACTCGGAAGTTGCTAAAATTACAACCAGTCTTGTTTTGGAAGGGAATATGCAGTTGACTAAATGAGTGGAAAGGATGAGGATGAAAGATTTTTCTCTTGAGTGGTGAGAGATGCTGGAGAGTGGACAGCTACTGTGCTCTCAGCCTTTCTGTGTAGGTTATTCTTACAGAATTGATAAAGCACCAGTGGCGAGGGATTACCTGTGGGAAAAGTGCTTCTGTTGGTTAAAAGTACAGTTTTCTTTTGCCGAAGTTATCATCTACTCTGATTGCACAAGAATGCTGTGTTGTATGCTAGAGGCAGGATGTTCTTTTCAAATGAGCTGCTTTTCTCCTCTCTTGATTTTGTTTAAAGTAGTCAGTTATGCTTAAATTTTAGTTTTGAGGTTGATACAGGCTGATGTAAGCTCTCTGGTGGTAAATGTTGAGAATAAACACCAAGTAGTATCTTACCCTCTTCAAAAAGACGTTCCATGCTTTCCATCATTACCTTCTCTTTGCAGATGATTAAGAAAATGAGTGAAGGTATGATACTTAAAACTTGTTCTTTCTGTAATTTTCAGACAACTCTTTACTAGAGAGTGATCTTTATGATTCTTTGTCTAATTAATAAAGATGAAGAACATAGTTCAGGACCTTCTAGTAAGCTCCAGACTGCCGTACTTTGATTTGCATCCATGCTTACTTTGAGCCAAATCTCAGTTAAAGCTTAATTGCCCATATTGTGTGTCCTGATCTCTGAAGGTGGCAGATTCTTTTCAGAATGAACAGCATCAACATTATTGCTTTGTATAATGATATTTCTTAGAAAACCAAAAGATAAAATTCTGCTGTTCATTCCACCCTGAGGTTGGGACCTTTCTGTACTTTACTCAGAGATACCGTCTTCAAACAGGGTTCAGCCTTGTATTGTAGTAATCCCAACAAAGATGAGTAAGGCTTTTTTTTCACGGATGTCTTGTCAGACACAGTTAAGATTATCCATGTTTCTCTACATCAGATAATACAAACATTAACCCCATGAGGCATTACGCTTATGAAACAGATTTGCTCTTTTAGGAACCAAGACAGTAGAAGTATATAAGCATTAAATTTGGCAAAAACAGTAGTATTAAATTTGGCAAAAACACAGAATAATACAGTTGTGAAAAATAATCCAAGTTGTATAGTAGGTATGTATTATTGCTGTCAAAACTGTTAAACATTTCAGGCTCGTGAATTCTAAGTCCTTCAGGGTTATTGAACATACTGAAAGGGAAATCTGTGGACAGAAATGCGGTAAAGTACCCCAAACAGGTTAATGATATTAATGATAGATCTTACAAGTTGGAGTTTGAATTTCCTTTTATGGTGTTTATGATGTCCCACTCCTAAGAGAAAGGGAACACTCAAGATTTGTAGATGCTCATGGTTGAAAGGAGCAACAGGAGTCAGATGGTCTGCAAACAAATGACAAAGTTATATTAATAATTACACACTTGGCATGAAAAGTGGTATGTCAGTCCTTGGCCTGCTAAAAGCACATGGCAGTGGGTTTAGGATAAAGGGATAAGGTGAAATGGAAGAGAGAGGGAGAGAGATAAAGGGGGGAGGAGAAAAGAGAGAAAGAGGGATCACCAGGGAGATCCTGGCTCCATTTCTGATGCAGCTGATGGAGTGTGCAGGGTTCTATGGTGCACACACACCTGGGCTTTGTGGGGATACCTTTTTATAGATGAGTTTCCCTGCACTGGAGGTAAATTTCTAATGTTATTTAACAGTTGTGTGCAGTCAGTTCTTCCAGACCTTTCTGGAAATGGGTTGGAAGCTTCAAGGTATTTGGTGGTTTCTGTATCCCTCTACAACCCATGCCTGCTTCTTGACCTCATCCCTACACATGTGCTGTGTTGTGGTTATCTCCAGGAGCCAGGAAAAGGATGTTTGCCCTGGAATAGTGCTGCCCTATTCCTGTATGCCCTCTTCTCTGGCCACATCCTGTTTTTTTTTTTCTCATGGTGTGTTAATACCAGCTATCCTTGGTTATTACCAGCAATTCTTGTCTGTTATTACTCAGAATCCTTGGTTGGCTCCACAGCCATCTGGTTATTGGTGTTTGAGACATACACATTAGCTCACTTACCTTCTGGAATACTAGAGAGTTGCCACTATCTTCGTGGATTAGTTAAATATTGCAGAACTTGGGTGAAATTTCTGTTTTAGGAGTCACTTGAAGTGGGATGACTATACTTCAAATGAAACAAACGAAAAACCAGCAGAGAGGTGCAATTAACAGAATGCATGAAATTACTCAGTGGAATGGAGCACAGGTTATAGAGAAGTAACACTGGAATATGTCAGATTCATTAGTCACAGTTATTGACTGTGAACTTAGATGAAAGATGAGGCAAGACTATTTACAAGGGCCTGTAGTGACAGGACAAGGGAGAATGGCTTCAAAACTGAAAGTATAGGTTTAGATTAGATATTAAATTCTTTACTGTGAGGTTGGCTACGTATTGTCACAGGCTGCTTAGGGAAGCTGCAGATGCCCCATTCTTGGGGCATCTTGAAATGTTCAAAGCCAGGTTGGATGTGGCTCTGAGCAACCTGATAAGTGGAAGGGGTCCCTGCATATGGCAGAGAGCTGGAGTTCCCTTCTAACCCAAACCATTCTGAGAGACTGAGTGTCCTGAGAATGTGCAGTCTGTTACTGCAGGAAAGGACAGGTTTTTGGGGCATTAAATGAAGCACTACGTTCTGTGGGAAACATCTGGGAAAAGCTCTTCATTTCTATATCCCCGAAGTTCACATTTGTGGTGAAAAAACAGATAAAATAAAAGGCAGAGGAAAAGGGGAGAGAGGAGATGGACTCACAAAAACAATATGACGAGTAGGCGTTTTTATCCTGTCAGGATAGCAATTACAGCTCTGTGGGCTGTTGTTGGTTTGCAATTTACTGTATGCATTCAGGGAGAAGAGAATTTCTGATCTTTATAATTTAGAATCACGATGGTGATTAGCCACAGAAGAAATCAATACGTTTCATGTTCAAATTGAGTTTACCAACTTGATTATTACACCCCCTACTTGAGATTTATTTTGAAAGCCGATTGGAATATTCTCCTGGAGCACTGCTTGCTGCTTATTGCAGCTGTGTGAGCCATACTGAACATGGCACATTGGAGATCTCTGGTCGCCTCCCTTGTTTCATCCAAAACTTACGTTAAAGTGTTGGTATTTTACTTTTGCAGCCTCAGTTTGTCTGGTTCAAATGTCACTTGCTCAGAGCTGTATTTATGCTTTTGTATTAGGCACGTGCATTTACAGTGTTTTTACTAGCATATTTGCATCCAAATATCTTGCAAATCAAGATAATTTAAAGTGGAAATAGATGAGGTCGTGGGGTAAGCATTAGTGATGAGGGCCATCTGATGTTAATGCCTATGCAGAACATCTTCAAAAAAGCACATACAAGTCCTCTTTGAAGTCCAGAGAGCAGTGAAAACACTGTACAAGGTAGAGTAAAGCACTGAAGTGATAGGAACAGGTGAAGAAGGCAAGAAATGACGGTTGAGACACAGACACAATCAAGATTGAGCATTAGGTTGAACTAAAATAATGAATTCCTATAGCTGACTGAATTCAGGATACGTTTAGGGCATCTCATTCAGAAAAAATACAAACTCCAGCAGTTGTTTCATGATCATGATGAGGAAAGAAATAAGGTGCAAACTTTACTGCAAGGATTGTGTTCAAATGTGAATTATTTGGAGCAGGTACAATCTTTCTGTTCTGCATCTGGATTTCTAAGGCAGTAGATACTTAGCCAGAGTGATACAGGCAGTGAACAGTGATAAAAGTTTACCTGAATCTGACTTTCTAGTAAAGATGTGAATAGGAAGGTAGAAATCTGAATGTAGTGACAAAAAAAAAGGTGGTGAAAAAAGTTGCAATCAAACTGGCAGAGCCTATGGAGTAAAATGCTCAATAACAAGATGATAGTGGTACGAGGTTCCCAAGAGTTACTGAAATGGGAGAACAATTGCATGTCTTGTGGTTCCAATTAAAAATTTACAAATTGAAGAGGACATTACAGATTTAAAACAACAGCAAACACAGCAAGCTGAATGTGTTATGGAGACCTGCTGAGGGAAAAGTGATTTGATTTTGATTGTCCTCCTGACTTGTGACATTTTTGGAAACAAAGAGGCACAAGAATGAGGATGCAGGGATTGTGTGCTGTATTTAAGGATGCAGCAAGTTTGTAAGGAAAAAGTGTTGTGCTTCACTTAGCCAAAGGAAGACTTTCAGTGACCAAGGTCAGCCTGTTGTTGGAGAAATATGAGACGAAATCTAAAAATCAGCTTAATGATACTTTCTAGTCAGAAGAAAAATAAGAATTAGAAATACTTCAGTTGCACCATTATGGCCATCTATAGCTGCAGTATTCAAATTATTTAGAAAAGATCTGCATGTACTTTCTGAAGTCTTTCCCCATACATTTAAAGAAAGAAGCCTAACATAAGTCATCTTACCTATATTTTTTGAAGCTGACGCTAAATCACAGGGTCTCCATTTTTAGTCTTTGTAAAAACTTTATTTATTTATTTATGTATGTATGTATGTATTTATTTCTAAGTGCTTCAGGCTTGCCAGGTCCTTTCACTTAAAACTGTAATCTAGAACAGTTGAAATTTAAAAACTGATAGTTGCTTGGAGCCAAGCTTCAAAGGGGATTTCATGGCTTCAAAGCTTTGTCTTTCCTGATGTTTGTGCCTATAGAACTGACTGCATCAGTATTTTTTTCTAATTTGATACTTCAGCTATGGCATAGTTCTTACTCCCTGCTGGCCAAAAGGATTTTTAAGCAAGTATCATATAACTCTGTTGTGTTGGACATGAAAAAGTGCTGTGCAGAAATTGGGAGGTTGGAGCTATTCATTGTCTGGAGAATAAGCCTGAGATGCTGCTTTGCTGTCTTTTAACAAAGTCCTTGTTTCATGTCAAGCCTGTAGTACATTTTTATAAAACATTAACCTGCTGTGGGTTTTGTAGACTTTTGTTTCTCACTTCCATGGGCAGGAAGGGTATAGATGCTGTGAATCTGTGAGGGTTGCCCATCTGGGTTCTGGAATCAAGAGGAATGTTCCAGCTTTTCAGAAATGCCTTTTCATGGTGTAGGGGGGAGGTCCTCCCTGGTGTATGGGGAGATGTGGTGAGGAGCAAGAGCATTATTCAGGTTAGGAGCATGAGAGCATGTGGTGGGAAAGGACATTGATGTGGCTACTTAAAGGCCTTTGGGAGACTGTGAAATGTAGAACAGCATGATGTCCAGGTGAGTGTGATGTGGTTAAATAATACCTCTCAGCTGAACTGGCTCTTAAGCTGAGAGTTTCCGAAGGAGGAGCTGGGCCGTAGGGGTTATTGGGAGAGAGAATGGCAGTGTATAACCTTTCTTTCAGGTAGGTTGAGAGTTGCTGTTCTTACATTTGCAGATTAAAGGCTGAGATCTAGCTCCTGACCTCTCTTCAATCTGATTTTGAAGTGGTGTTCTGACGTGCACAGCTCTCTGTTGTTACTGTACAGTTCTTGTGTTCTTTCTGTCTTGTTCCCAGAGAAGTATCTATTTCCCTTGATTATTTTACTCAGAAGAATTGGTTAAGATATGACTTTTTTTTCCTCTTGATTCAGACAGTTGTCTCATCCTGCTAAATTTCATGTGGCTCTGTCGGTAAGACTTGTGTGTTTGTCTTTGTTCTGTTTAAAAAGCTAGAAATTATATATAAATTCCTTGGTATGTATTTGGGGAAGTTTCCCTTTTTTGGAAGAATGGCCTGTGACTTTGAGGCATTTTTGTTAATTGATCTTGAAGCAGCCTTTTGTGGATTTAGCTTGAATTAATTTTAAAATTGCTCTTTATCTGCTCACTAAAAATCAAGTGTGCTACATTTAATTCCATTGAATATGTCTTGGTTTGAGATTGGGTTGTTTTTTTGGTTTTTTCCTTGTAGTGGGAACAGTTTATTTAAAGTATTCTGGTGAATCTGTTTGGAAGGATTGCAGAAAGCCATAACACATAGACACGTAAACACAAAGGGAACAGGAAGCAGAGAGGGGTTTTTCTGTTCTAGAATGATGATCCAGGAGTTGGTAGCTGTGGCAGGGGGACAGTGTGGGTGACACTCCCGAGTCGTGTTTTCCGGAGCCGGAGCTGTGTCGCTGCTTTATGTGGCCACCAGGTGGCAGCGTTGGACAGCGAGTGCCGTGTCCAGATACCGCGAATCAAATGATAGCTTTGGGCTTTCTTTTGTTCTCCTTCTTCCCCTCTTTCCTTTTATTTCTTCATTATCCTCTGCAGCCAGGAGCTCCAAATTTGAACAAACTACAGGTTTCATCTGTCTCTTGCAGCGTTAATTTGTGAAAGGGTCTGTTTTTGGCCATGGTGCAACGTGCTAAGAAAATGTTCTGAGGAGTGAGAACAAAATTTCTTTGCAGGAGGGTGCAGAGTGAGGGGAGACGCTGTTTCTTTGCTTGGCTCAAGAAGGTTCTTTCTTATCCCATACCACATATATATCTGTCCTTCCTCTATCTACTTACAGTACAAAATGTCATCTGGAAAAAAAAATAAAATTAGTTATAATGTAGCGGCAAAACTGTTGCCTGGAGAGTGTGCCTGCTGAGAGCCAGGCGCAATTTGGAAACAGTAATAAGTTTCCCTTGATAGGATTATTTTCACTCTGCTTTAAGGGGGAGAGAGGATGGAGAAGTGTTTGTTCCTAATGGGAATGCCCTTGAAAGAACAAGTAGACGCAATCAAGGGAAAAATATACATATTCTGCAGTTAAGATTGTAGTTCTTCTACAGACTAGAATAGATTCTAGTTAAATTAGAAAAGAGGTCGATTATGTGCCTAAGTTCAGTGTAGCAGTACCAGCCCTGCAGCAAATGTCAGCACCTCAGCTGTGATGAGTGGTGTGTGGTGTTCATGGCATGAGATTATTTTGGGGTTCTTAGTCAATGACTTCATTTATTTAGCAGGAAATACAAGACACTTGTACCAAATTCATATTATCCTTAATGCAAAGAGTACATTCAGCACTTTTTTTCCCCCCAGTCATGTCTCTTGTAAATAAGACCCCATCAGTTTTTTGGGATGAAAATAAAAATAAACATTAGCTACATTGCATGTTCTACTCTGGATGTTGAAAATCATCTTCTGTTCTTGCTGCCTCCCCTGACAGTTTTGCATCCCTCTTGCCTAAAGGAAGTGGAATAAAAAAAACCAATAGTCCATTTGTGGTGGCCTATAACTAATTGGATGCAAAATATGAGAAAATTCTTTTGGTTCTATGTTGTACAGTTAGAATTATGGATGGGGTTTTTTGCATGTATAAGGTAGTTGGGGTAGTTGCTTTTGTTCTTTGAAAATATATTGAGACCAAAGTGGTCAGCTTTAAAAATGGTTTAGAAACCATGAAATACCAGCTTCTCTCTTCAAAAAGACTCCAGGTAGATTGGAAGAGAGGTGAAACTGGTGGGAATGCTCCTTCCCCAAGACAGTGGAAGAAAATAAAAAAGCGGAGGTACACAAAGTGATTTTTACGTATTTGTTATGTGTTCACATTGTAAATACCCAGTGCCATAGATTTGACACAGTCAGTATTGCACTGGGCCTACCGGTAATGAGTGCTGTGACATTTTATCTTTGCTTTTGTCACTAAGTTTGTACCTTCTTTACTTTAAATGACTCCTCATGAAAGAGTCCTTGGTAAGTCAGGGCTGCATATTCCAGGTTGCCTATTACATTAGTGTGAATCTGCTGTATAATTCAAGCACATCACTAGTAAAAGATTTAAGCCTCTGTCAGTTAGCTATAATGACTTTAGCCAAATTTCTAACTAGTTCACCCAATGAACTGCTGATCTGTCTTGTACCTTCCTACAGTATATGGAAGGTTTTTCCATTAAAAGTAGAATAAGAGGGATATTTTCCCTGAGCTGTGAGGAAGGTGGCAGCTGTGAGGAAGGGACAAGTGGCATCTTGAAGGGGGTTGTACAAGTTATTTTCCAAAAGAAAGGCTTCTCAGACTATTTGAATTCCTGGTATGAGGCACTAGGTGGCTCAGATAGATCCATTTTAGTATTGATTAGCCTGATATACATAAATCTGCTTCTGCTTTGATACCTGCTGCAGAAGTGCCAACCTCTGTACATTTTCTCTGGTGTGGTGATGTGGAGGCTCCCATACTTTTGCTGCCACACACCAGACCAGGATATGCTGTAGACAGCTGACTCTCATCTCTCCTCTTTTGGGACTGAGCTTCAGAACTCTGCTCTGAAAAGCAGTTTTTATTCTGTTTTTATTCATTATTCTGCTTTTGCAATGCATTTTCTTCGAATTATTTTTTTGCCCAACTCTTACTTGTTGGATGTAACAAAATTTAGAGTCCTGCCTGTGTATATTTCTGCAGAAATTTTATCTTTTGTATATTTAAAACAGTGCAAGGGCACATTATCTAATATCAGTGTGAGGCTGACCAAATTAATGCATGTTAAATTGAATATTGCTGGTACATAATGGACTTGAACGTGATTTTTTCTGTCTATTTGGTGCCATTTTCTTTCAATTTCAGTACAAGCTACAAGAAACTAAGAATAATTTGTAAAAAACTTTTTCAATCAAAGTCAGTTCTTGGTCAGTCAAGATTTTTTTGTGTTTTGTTCTGTGTTTATGGTTTTCTTACTTGTGAATCTGTTGTCTTGACACTTGCTAGGAAAGAAAATATTATTACTAGTTCTAGATCCTTGCTAGGAGAGAAGATTTCTAGTTCTGTGTTTGGCCTCAGACTCTTCAGCAAATATGATTGTGTTTTTTCAGAAGTGGGTGACTTACGAAGAACTGTGAGGATATTTACGTAGTTTAACTTAAAAAAATACTGCTCTTTTAAATGAGAATATATACATTCATTTAATCTGTTGGATTTGAGCATAATTTGATGAATTTGGCATTTGGGTCGCATGTTACTTGGAAAAGCTGCAAGGGCAGACATACCATTGACATCAGACAAGCTAGGCAAACATACTAAAAAAAAGCCTAAAACCCCAAATACTAATACTTTCCCAGTGCAGCAGTATACAGATTCACCAGTGTCAATGAATATTGTTTTGCTAGTATATTTCTTATTTCATGCTTCATTTTCTCTTCTCCCAGAGCTAGAAGTGTCATAAAGTGTTTTGCATTCTAAGTGCTAAGGCTATAGTGTAGAGACAGTATTTGCCATGTTCTAAGAAACAGTAGGCACACAGTGAAATTTAAAAAATTGAATACACAGTTACACCTCTACCATTTTACAAAAGAAATTGGCAAGACATAAACATGTGGGCATGGGGAAGAAACTGTATCTGTATGTGGATGACTTCTTTTTTTTTTTCTTTTTTTTTTTTTTTACCTGTGCATCAGATCTGAGAGGCACTCTCCGTAGTCAGGTCTGTACTTAGGCTTTGCATATTAGCCTTCACAGCAGTTAATGGTATTTAGGTTCAGCCTAGCTATCAAGAGGCAGGGAAAAGAAAAAATGCAATAAAGAAGTGGCTTGGCTTCTCTCAAATGGGGTTTAATTGAGCTTTTTGTGATGAAAAGCTAATGCTGTCTGTTTCCTAGAGATGACTAATTCTCTGTTCCAGTTGTTAACTGAAGAGATAGGACTGTAGTTAGAGACAAGCTTTTACCAAAATATGGTAGCAGGCATTTGGTGGTTGACTAAAGGTTTTAAATATACTAAGTTATGCTGGAGGGGGAGGAAGAAAAAACTATTTTTGTTACAGGTTGTACACTTAGCTGTAACAAATAGGAGCACTGTGGCTGGTGCTAGACAAATATTTTTAACATGGCTGTTTCCTGCCCTAGTTCTTAGAACAGGAAGTAAACATCTGTATCAGAGAGGATTTGCTATTACCACTGATAATTGCAATGATTCTCTTCTATGAAAGCTACTTAACTACAACAGCATATTTAACTACGTATTTTAACATATTTGTATGGTGTGCATACAAATAAGGTCTATTTTCAGTAGTATTCTATACCTCATTTCTGCGTTTATCAGCTGTAATACATTCCAAGTACTTCTGTATATCATTGAAATGAAAGATTTTACTGCAACTTAAGAATGAACATTTATGCTTCCAGTTTCCTCCTTTTTTTGCCAAGGTTTCTTCAATCTAAATATGCTGAGGTGCAGAAAAAGGATAGTCCCAGAGACCAATGGTGTTCAAAATACCAGTGTCTGAAAGTGTTGCCTCAGATTGGTGAGCTTATTCAGGCAGAACAAATGAAAACCAAAAATGCAGATTCTGTCGATAAGTCTGCACTTCATCTCTTGCTGAAGCGGGGAACATTACTGGATCTCATGTTGCTCTGCCTGATTAGCTCTTTCTGGAAAAAGTGATCCTTTCCTGCTGTTGTGTTAGTGGTATCTGCTTTAACATTCACAAAGGAAATGTGAAGAAGTCCAGACATTTAAAATGGGTCATAATGTTTATTTGTGAATACCTTGTACTTAGACCTGGGGAACTTTTTTTCTCATGAGAGTTTCAGTCTAGGAGGTGGCATATTGGCAGTAGTGTTCATTTGCTTCTTAGACTATGATCTGGAAGATACTTATCTCCCAGAACATTACTGAAGTTTAAGTGTGGGGGTTTTTTTACCCCTCTGTTTTACAGCCTTGAAAACTGGCACATTATAGGCTCAAAAAGTTAGACAAGAGTGGATCTCCCTCAGTGTAGTGTAAATGGAAGGGGCTCTGTTCATGAAAAAGGAAAACACAGGAAAATCTTTGTATCAGTTCCTGCATGGCTGAGTCTGCAGTGAGCTTCAAAGGTCTTGCATCTGAGGAAAGTGATGACATGAAGAAAGTGTTCTGTGTGGAAGATCATGTAGAGATCAAGAGAATTGGAAACGAAGTCAGCAAAGTAATATTTCTAAAGAAAGCCTTGTGTAAGAGAGAAAATAGAAGATAAGTTGGAAACTATGTCTAATATGAAAGGTTTTAGGAACAGAAGGCATGAAGGTGAAAGCTGAAGGAAGAACCAAAAGGAGCAGTTATGGCCATAAATATGTCATGCTGACTGGAGCAGGACATGAAGTGGGAGAGAAGCTGGGTTTTGTGGGACTGAGTGAGGAGTGGATCACGAATTCCTGCGTGAGGTACTGGGCAGAGCGCTGTTACCTCACTGTCAAGGTGAGTCTGCTTCTAGCAGATGTAAAATTTGAGGGCACGTGCTTGCGCTGGGGGCAGTTCTGCTATTCCATTTAACATTTCCCTTGGGGCGTGTGTGCACAGCCCTTTTGATTTGGCCCTGATTCCAGTAGAGGCTGCGTATCAAAGCGAAAGTCTGCATCAACAGGCCTGCTGTAAGCCTCAAGCCTCACTGATAGAGCTATTTCTAGCTCTTCTGGTTGGCTTTTCCTCTCCCAGTTGGTATGCTGCAGAGTTGCATGGCCTGTGGCTATGTGGGCTGAGGAAATATTGAAGAGGTCTGAATTTCATCATTCATCTTTGAGAGGTGACTAAAACTCCATGTCCCTGTCCATCCATTTCAGCACCAGAACTTTCACTGAAAATAAAAATTTGTGTTAAACATAATTCAGACCCTTATAATAAAACATGTCACATGGTTAACCTTTAATACAATGTAGCATTTAAAGAATAGTTTGCATCTTTTGCTGTTAAATTACTACATAAATATTTAGATTAGGTGTGAATAGAAATGTGGCATTATTTATGGATCCATATTTCTCTGGCATTTCAGATGCATGGTTGTTTTGCTCCTTAATAAATGCAGACATTAAAAGAACAAGCATATACAAAGTGCTAATTTTAAAGCTTTGCAGCTCAGGGTAGAAAATTCTCCCCATGTTTTGTTAGAAATGCTTGTCGTCTCCTTTTGCACAATAGAGAGAAATCTTATAAAACGCTAGAAGTTGCATTAAGCTCCTTTATTTCTGATACTTGTCATGGAGTGACATGTCTCACCTGCTAGTACAGATTGGTAGCAGAACACCCTGTCAGATCTGAAGATGTTTTGGTGCTGTCTGTTCCTTCTTGCTTCAGAGGCAGATGTGTTGTGGTACAGTAACTGCTTTAATTTTTGTCCCTATTTGGCTTCAGTTCTTTCTCACCTTAATCCTTGGAAGGGGGAGGCAAGAATATATCAAATGTTTTATTCATGAAGAGGAAAGTGCACATCCCTTTTTTCCTGGTTTAACCAGGGATTGGACTGTTAGGGAGGCTGCCCAGAAGGCCACATCAGCAGCATGGAATGCAACAGTTCAGAGAATGGTGCTGACAGAATGCCACTGCAGGCTCCTGTGGAAGCACTCTCAGGTCTGATACATGTGGCTTTTTCTTACTTCCGTGAAGTCCTGTAAATCACATACCTTGCCTGTATCTCAGCTTCCTCCATACGAAATGTGATCTTCCCTGCAGAGTGAATGTACAGGGGTGATTACAGTAAGTCTGTTAGATACCTGTAAGCTGTTGAGATACTGCAATGATGAAGGCTTCTGGCTGTTTGTACAGGAATAACTTTCCATTTGAGATGGAAAACGTATGGGTGTTTTCTTGATCTGTTGAAATTTATGGGGAAGTACTGAGCACCACTGCTGCAGTGTTGGCTTCTAAATTAATCCTGCACTAAAGAAGTTAAATTTTAGGGGGCTATTACTCCTCCACAGTCTACATGATCTCTATCAGTGAGAAAATCTGACACTAAATGTTCAGTGCTTTTGTGCCCTTTGTTAGTCTTCTATTTTGAACTTCTGGGAGGAAGACAGCAGTCTATATTTATTTATTTGTTTCTTCAATTTTATGGTGGTTTCTTTATGGTTTCTTTATTTCCTGAAGGCTAGTCACTTATAGTCCAGGGTCCTTGCAAGGTATTAATGTACAGTAATTTTCCTTTCCTTTTTGTTGGCAGGAAATAGGCATTCCCAAATAGCATGGTGTGCAGGTTACCTTCCTTGCCTGTTGGTCTGGAAAATACCCCTGATTTCTCTGATTTTTCTCGGCCTCTGTTATATAAAACCTTTTAGTGTTTGATAATTTTTCTCCCATTTCCTTTTGGTGTATTTGGTTTGATGGCTCAGAAATTTATTATAACCACAGGAATGTGTTTGACAAGAGGGCCTATTCCATTCCTGAGTTGACTAATCTCTGCTAAGCATCCGTGGTGATCCCTGCATTATCAGCAGTTGCTGTATGCATGGAGTCATCTCACTGTGATTCTGACTGCACTGCATAAGTAAAGAATTTGCCAAAGAACTATTTGCTTACTCAAATATTAATCCTGTGAGAGGAGTATATCTGAAAGTATCATTTTCTTGCTGCCAGTAACTGTCTTTATGCAAACTCTTTTCAGCTATTTTTATTTCTGATGAGCACTTTTGAGTTTAGATTCAGGAATTCCTGTCTTCAGGAGTAATAGCCCTCCAGCACTGACACCCTCAAGGCTAACACATAGCAATTTTTCCCTAAGATGAATGGAGAACTATAGTGGGAGGGGAAAAAACGTCATAGCTATGGGATTTTCTCTCTTCCCCACCAGTACCTTGGAGTTCTGTGGTCCATACGCATCAGCTGTGTACCTTGGTATGCTCCTTGTAAGAAGCCAGTAATACCTCCAGGATGTCAGCTCTTCTTTAGTAGTAATATATGTTAGGATTTAGGGATGAGTTTTTTCTTGCAAGAGGTAGCAACTTCCAAAACTTCACGACTGTTTTTACCTGAAAACATGGACAATTCCAAGAAGCCTGAAGTTCGGTGTGAATGGGTCACTCTGGCCGGTCCTGCAATTTGCATTTTCTGATACAAAATGAATCAGCCAGAGTAAACATCTATGTCTCCAAGAACAGTAGAGAAAATCCTAGGAGTTGTACATTTGGCCTGTGGAAGTTAAGTCTTTGCTATCAGTACTTCCTGGGAGAATCATTCCAGGTCATTAATTTTCTTTCTCTTCAATAAATATTAACTACTTGATTTGAAAACCTTGTTGTTATCATGGGGTGGCTTCAGAAAGTAGGTTGTGAGAGAAAGGGAATTTTGTAAACATGCTTTCTAACAGTGTACAAGGGGATAGCAGTTCTCCTCGGATGGTTGTAGAAGAGATATCTTCACTATACTTAGAATGTTTTAATATGTTTAAGTCACTAATTGTAGCATGATGAAAACATAAAACATCTGTACTGTATTAAAGTCCAGTATTATAATACTGTCAGTGGCCACAAGCATTTAGCAAGTACAAGGGCAGGATAATACTTGTCCCCTAAAGTCTCCCAATGTGCAGAAACCTGTAAATAAAAACTGCAGTTATATTATCAAACACATGTTTCTCTGTGTTTGATAACACTGGATGGTGTTGTTGTTGTTTTGTTTAGGTGAGTCCCTATAAAGATTTGCAGCCCCCTGTGGAAAGCAGTTCCACAGCTTAGGGGAACTCAGGAGGGCTTGTAGACACCTGGATCTGCTTAGTTGCTGGAGAGGTGCATTTTCTCTGTCCGGAGATGCTTGCAAGCTCAGTTGGTTAAAGGATAGGGGCCAACCTGCAGCCTTTGGTCTCCCAAGAACATAAAAGTGGGTATTCTTTCCTCCCCTTCGTATAATTTTAAGGTGCATTGTTCTGGCCTGCCCTGGTATGTCTGTGGACACAAAGGAAGTCTGGGGAAGTGCTATACTGTTCCTACCTTACAGCTTCCTTTTCTTCTTTGGTCATCTAGATCTGAAGACTTAAAATGCCTCGTAATTAGAGGACCTGTGGGTCACCTGTTTTGAAAGCAAAACAAGTGAGAGGCTCCAAGTCAGAAATACAATTTAATAAGAAAAAGAAAGGGTAAAATAAAATCAAATAAATGCAATAATACAAAAGACCACTGACAGAGTCAGAATACAACCTGAGTGGGATGATGGAA